>JACCPG010005120.1:0-57966 GCA_016069955.1 Drepana arcuata | reverse complement strand
GCGAGGTGGCCATTGAAAATAAAACTAGTTAAGGGCGAGGTGGCCATTGAAAATAAAACTAGTTAAGGGCGAGGTGGCCATTGAAAATAAAACTAGTTAAGGGCGAGGTGGCCATTGAAAATAAAACTAGTTAAGGGCGAGGTGGCCATTGAAAATAAAACTAGTTAAGGGCGAGGTGGCCGTTGAAAGAAATGTGTAGCACTGAGGTTATTGAGGTTCTGATATTTTCTTAGTCAGGAGTGGCCGAACTATACCAAAATATCTTATTTCAGATAATGATGATGCGCAGCCTTCAACATCACACGAGGGCGTGTGATATGTCAGGACGGCCGTGTCGGAGGAAGCCATTGAAGGAGTTGCTTGTTGATTATAATGATGATAGTAGCCATTGTCAACTGAATTACTGTTTAACACAAAGTGGCAATGTTTAATGTTAATTGAAATTGTTAAAGCTTCTTATAACTTTTAATTTGATCTTACTTTATAAGTTACGTTTTTCCTAGACTAAATAACATTATTATCGTAATTTAAGTAATGACCAATCAGAGCAGAGCACGTGGCTTGAGTGAGGTCGAGGCGCTGTCTTTATAAGGCAGTTTGACAGTTGTTAGGGGGTCAGTCGTGGAGTGGTGACGGATCGAGTTGGATCCTTGAAGTTGGTTCGCTAGTGGTGTTAAAGAGTGGCGCTTTGAACTCACTGCTCGGTCTTAATAGTTATCATTTCTCTTTCTGGCTATTAGTTATCGGCTTGAATGTGTAACTGTGATTTTGTGTGATCTAACGTGCTGAAACGAAATTAAACTATAATCATCGTGTTCTGTGCTCGCACTTTACCCTCATGACGCCCACCAAGTCCTCAACCACTATAGATGATGTCGTTGAGAAGTGTTTCTCCGACATATATAAATTAATCACCGAAAGATTTGTACGCGCATAACTTCCAAACGACTGCACCAAATTGGATAAATATTTCTTTTATGTATTCTTTATTGTCAGGAGAAGGTTTGTGTGAATTTTTTTTTTGAGAATTGTTATGAATCACAATTAGACCAGATAGGTGGCGCTGCGATCGAGTTTCAGAAAATGTAACTTTTCCTCCCAAGCGAAGCTGGGCGGGACAGCTAGTATTTAAATAATTGTACATCTAGAGAAAGCTTAAAAAAGAACTTGACCCATGAGCTTAATAGTTATCTCACAGCAACTACCCAAATTAGTTGTTTTACTTAACCCACGTTCAAAAACCACCGGCATTAGACAGGTTAATCTCAAGAGACAGGGTCTAGAGCGAAACACCTGTTCACTTAAAATCTCATTAAAGTGGCTTAACTACCTAAGACTAGTTACTGCCACTAACTGGTTTATTGAACTCGTGTCGTTTATTTATCACTAGTTTAATTACCATAACTACCAGTTACATACATATCATCACGCCGAGTCCCTAACTAGGAGTACAGAGCGCCAGTTCTCTCTAGACTTACATACCTCTTTCGCTTTGTCCACATTCACCAGTCTCTTAAAATGCTCGTTGGCTTCCAGTACCAGTTACCATTGTATAAATAACTATAATTAATAGCCGTGGTGACCAAGAAGTTCGAACGGTCACCTGCAACACAAGGACACAGGATTCGGACTGGCAATCTCTTCTCAGTCGGCAACTTCAATGCTGAAGGTCTTGTCTAGTCTGAAGAAATGGCCACTTTCTGGAGCATGTTCCTCCACGTGTTTCTGTCCTCGGTGATCTTAATAGCTTTAGGTATTGGCAGGTCACTGAGCGTCTTTATTTATTTATTTATTGTAACTAACCACTATAATTACAGGTTTCCCCAATGCGATAGTGTAGAACAAAATATTAAGGTCCATAGGTCACTTCACTGCGGGTTCATGTGGCACTTGTCTGCGGAAGTGACGAAACACCACGTTCTGCGGCCAGAAGTCCTCGTCCATGGTAAGGTGCAGGTAGCACGTCGGCACGCGCACCACGAACGGCTTAAAGTTGACGTAGCGGCGCGACTCCAGCATCTGCACTCTCGGCTTGTACCTGAGCTTCCGGTGAAAATACTCCACAATGTCTTCCGCCTTTGTAGTGTAGTGTAAACGGGAGACATAGACCGGAGTATTCAGTATCATTTATTATGTCTGACCAGCGAATTCAGGCAACAACTCGAACTATAAAGGCCACTACGTCTCTCTATACATATCTCCTCATATTAATTATTATATCGCTGATGAAATATCTCCAACTAATCAACGTAACAATTGGGGAAATCGTCTTACCCATTACCGAGTCACAAAGCTGAACAGAACATCAAACGGATTTTCTTTGTGGTACCAACATGAAATGTACATTACCCCAGACTCGCCGCCTTTGCGTATCCGCGTATGAAATTCGAGGGTTTTTATGATTACGGGAGTTACTTTGCTAAGTATATAAAAGCTTATAAGCCTTGTATTTGAATACACAAAAGATGATAGAAAAATTTATGCATTATGCTCGCTCCGTGTTTAATTAAAAAGTTCAAAGTACTTTATGAAGCCACATACACATATACATATATATATTCGAACATACTCGTATAAGATATATAGATATTTTTTATTAGATCGGGAACAACTTCCATACAAAGTCAAACCGAGTTATCAGTTTTGTAAACATGTAACCAAATGTGTTATCAACATTTTAATATATATCTTCACGCTTTGCTACAAGTTTCTCTTAAGGGGTAGGCAGAGGTTTGATCGTACTACCTACATACCTATTTTTCGGCAGAGATATATTTTAGGTGCCAACGTGACAGATGTCGGGTCCGTAGTCTTTACGGACGACGATACACTTTTTGATTTGTTTTTCCGATCCTGATTATTATTCTAATTAAACACTATACATAGTGCCATCCACGAAGACGTACCATTCTTCCTTATAGTTTATAGTGTAATTGTGTAACCTTTCACTAATGTTTGAGTATTATCGGTACACACTGATTACCTACCTATGTAGATATTATTTAATACACTCGGGTCATACTCTCCGCGTCCTGCGACCCCCTCGACTAGAAATTGGTGGGGCGCGTTCTTGTGGATGACACGATAAATTTAAAAGATAACATTATTAATCGTTGTTTGCAAATATTGAATATAAGCAATACTTTAGAACGACATTATGAAGATAAAATACAGAAGTACATAACAGGAAATAAATAGTGTAAAGTAAATAGCATTAAAAAGTGAGCGCAACAATATACGAACTTTCCATCGGTTTGACCGCCGGTGGCGGGCTCTCTGAACCAAGGCGTTGGTGTAAAAGCTTATTTTTTCTACCTTTTTAATCATGAAACATTCAACGACCAGAATAATCCAATGACCGCAATACAATTTTGTTGACCCTTTTTCATAGCGCAAAATGCTCGTTTCAATATAGCTTGCAAAATTTTATTCATTGTTTTTACACAAGTAATAAAGTGCTACTGAATCCGCGTTAAACGAAAACTATATTTTTTAACCTAATAGAGCCTTCGTGGCCGTGTAGTTTGAGTAGAAGCGTGCGACGCAAATATTGCGTCATTATTCTTCTTCTGTCAGTTATTCGTAACTGTTCCAATGGGTTTTTCTGAACTTAAGAACAGCCTCAACTTTACGGCGAAACACCTCTGCCTACCCCTTTGGTATCCTCGTGAAAGCTTGAATTTCTAATATGGTGGGTATCGTTTTTAGAGTTTTCATATATTCGAATACCACAAACTATTATAATAATGTAGGTACTTGTAAAAGAACGGATAGACATCCTTAAATACTCCTATCGCATAGGTTATTTTTTATGGCATAAGGTTTTAATAAAAGCTAATTTCCTCTCGTCCTCGTCTTTTGACCCTGTCGCTCCTAAAAGCTTAGTTGAAAAAAATTCAAAACAGTTACGTCACAATACACGTTAACCTAGCTAAGTATGCTTACATGAAAGAGACTGCAAAAAAAAAACAATATTTGTCAAGCCAACTTCAATCTACAACTGAAATTTAAATAGGAACGAAGTGCAATTAACCTTGTGTTCACAAAGAGTAGCTAAGAGAGTTTTTTCACGTCATATTCACGCTTTGTCTCCCAAGGATCCCCAATGGAGCAGAGGTAAAATAATACCCACTTTTCGCCAACGTAACAGATGGGAGCGTATGCCGCCACTCTCAAGCACCTCCATATAAAACTTTGAAGGCCTTATAAGATACATGCATATTTAACAAACAATGATTTTAAC
This sequence comes from Drepana arcuata, assembly GCA_016069955.1. NCBI lineage: Eukaryota > Metazoa > Arthropoda > Insecta > Lepidoptera > Drepanidae > Drepana > Drepana arcuata. Next base: position 53,723 of record JACCPG010005120.1, on the reverse strand, counting down.
GCTCATGGTGTGATAAATCGCGGTAGGTACTTTTAAGTTCATAATATCAGCTATTTTATGTAATAACTGTGATGTAAACAGTTTATAATTGCCCTCTCAATGTAAAAGTTACTGTGCCCATAAGGGTTGTTTAAAAATTTTAAATAAGGCTAAACGCTGTAAGTTCTATTGCAATAAAATTATAGGTATTTATGATTATTTTCTCATCACAAAGCAAGTGTCATCACTGTACTACATCATTAAAATAGTGGACATATTTTTTAAGATTAAAATATCTGCTAATGATAAATATCTACGTTACTAGTTAGCCAGTGATGTAAACCGCGTTATATCTTTTTTATTTTTAATAGATAATTTTTATTTTCTAGAATAATGCAAAATCCTATCTGTTAATCCAGTGAATACTTTATATCCGTGCCCTATTTCATCCGATTCCGCTCGATAATTGTTGGGTGAAGGAGGAACAATATCATATATCATTATATCATCACGCCGAGGGTAGGCAGAGAGTATAGAGCGCCAGTTCTCTCTAGACTTACATAACTCTTTCGCTTGGTCCACATTAATCAGTCTCTTCATACATGCTCGTCGGTTTCGAGTACTAAGGAGGAACAAACATTCTAATTTATAATTTTAATCAAATTAGCTCAGACTATTCTTAAAAATACAGCGACTCAAGCTTAGAAATCTCTACTGCAAATATAATAAATTCATACAAATCGCGTAGCCTTTATAATTCATCGGGGACTGAGTTGAACAAATCTGAAAACATTCACAGAAATCTTTTGTTAAGTCCAAGAGAAGCTTATAGAATGGAGGGCTTCGAAATCGTATTTGATTCATTCAACCGCCGCCGTCAATATTTTCACAGTATATCTTTGTCAAAAGAACAATACAACCCGGATTGAACAACCGAGTTGTATCGTACTGAAGCAATTAGGTTGTTTCAAACTGAAACAACTTGTTGTGATGACGTCGAAACACTTGCTTACACTCCCCGCGGCACTTTCAAATGTATTTTACCATACCTTTTCAACTGGACTTCTCCCCGAAGGCTAGGCAGAGGTGCAATAATACCCTCATATCTCCGGAGATATATTTGATTGCCAACGTGTCATTGACGAATTTGTTGGTGAAATTTGATTAATACACTTTATTGTGATTTTTTAAGAGAGAGGGCATTACGGATATATTTAAGGCAAGGCAAGGATTCGTGCCCTCCCTTATGCTGGTAGTAAAGCAATCTACATTATAAGATCGGCAACGTGCGATGTGCGCCCCGGGTATTATATAAAAGATATGGATTTGCAGACGCATATGGCCCCCTTGAGGTACCTTAGCACCATCTTACCGCTATCTTTACCTTTATGCTTATTCGCTATATTTTTTTTTTATACCTCTTGGGTGGCAAACAAGCATGCGGTCCGCCTGATGGTAAGCGGTTACCGCCGCCTATGGACGCTTGGAACACCAGGGGTATCACTCGCGCGTTGCCGACCCTGCAGGAATCTTTTCACACCCTTCTTGAAGATCTCCATGCTGTACTGTATCCATATTTGTAGTACTGATAACAAATTAACTTATGCATTACTTCTGGATGTTGGAAAAGCCCAGCCAATAAGACAAATAAATGTCCGACACAAGACTACTAGTAGTGCTAAGCGATTATTTCGAAAGGAGAGAAAAGTAAATATGAAATGTTTGTCACTGAATTTTCCCCAACAATAGTACTTACTTATGAAAAACCATTCAACTTTGAGTTATTGTACTTCCAGTCAATACTATTAGCACCGCAAGACGCAATAAAAACGAGCTCGTTTGGATCGAGAGTAATGCTAGCAGTGAAATAGTAAAGCTGCCCAAAACGCTAAGATTGATTACTGCAAAGCCTTTGGGATTTACTTGTTGCTAAGCTATAGTAGGCCGTGATTAACTTGTCTTTCCTTTAGTTCTTGACGACCCTTCGACTGCATTTAATGAACTTGCTCCATTAAATTACGTAAGAGACATCTGGTATACACAGGGGCCTTGGGTCACCAGTTTTATATACCAAACATAACTAGCTATCTCAGTTGGTTGTACCTGGAGGGAACCATATACGACGTTGCCCAAAACTTTGTTTGTCACTATTTCACTGCGTCGATGTCAAAATGTCATGCATAATTTTCTTTGCGGGTCATAATACAACCTTTTATCTGTTTCAATTCAATTATGATATTACATTATTTCTAGTATGAGACGTACGAATAATCGTGCTTGATATGCGGCGACGGGTGCATAATCTGTCTTGTATACATCCGGCGAAAAGAGGCTGTTCTTACACTTTTGCCTACTCCTTTGGGGAGCCATAAGGTAAGTTTATAAAGTTGTGTAACTTTAACTTGACTCGCCATCTGTCACGTTGACACCTAATATACCTCTGGCGGAAAGTGGGTGTGTAGGTATTACCCATACACCTCTGCCTACCTCTTCGGGGACCCTTGTGGGAAGGCGTGAGGATATTTTTTTTTTTGTAACTTTATTCATTACGATAAAATACGCAAAGAAAAACCATTGTAATTTTATTTTTAAAATATGTACAATTTTGTGAAGTAGGTATGTACTCAAATACACGCCTATATCACAGAATCTTAATACAAATTATGTACAGTATTTGCAACCTCGATAAGAATAAACCCGCTCATTAAAATGTCTGTAATTTCACCCTTAAGTAGATTGAATATCTTTAAATTCCAAATAAACCAAAGAGTGACGTCTGAATTATTAGACCAAAACCATTTCTCTAATGACCAGAAGCATTTGCTTTAATTCCCGCGCAATAATGGATTCTTTGAAATGATTCATCAGATGTTTTCAGCGCGAATCCTTTGCAAGATAATGAAAGGAGTACCTAACATAAAGAATAAGGTTTGGTATCCTTTGCTGAAGTTTGCGATGGAGAAACGCGGCTGGGTAGCGTGGTTGTTTCTTGTTAAACCATCGAAGACTCCAATTTATTTATAGATACGTAGGTAAAAATTTGACTATAATTGTAAAACCCTGTGTAGCCGTTATAGTAGCCACCTAAACAGAGATGATTGTAAGTACAAGCACCGGCAGTCTTAATCAATGGCTGTTATTTTCTTATGTGAATATAATTTGTTTTTTTATTATGGTCCGTACTGCAGGAAAACATTGAGAAGAATTTCTGACACGCAAACCTGATAGTATTCCGCCGAAGTACTCTTCTGCCTACCTTTAAATTCGTGGACCCTTGTGGGGCGGCCCTTCTATTTTACCCCCTAAGTTAATAGCTGCCCACTTTAAAAATATATTGAGCTCGCGATATTCTGTTATGATTGTGCCTTGCTTTTATTATATTTTTTATGCAAATGTTACACTTTTTATCGAGTGAATAGCTAGTAGCGACCTCTTGTGACATACTAAGTCAACATTTATATATCATGTAAAGTCATTGCATAGGCTTGGTAAGCTGATGTTGTTTAAAACAAAATGTATAGATGGCGTGAAGAACGGAATATGGTAACATACGAGTATCTTAAGCTTGCTAAAATATGAAGGGTTGTTTTAAATATTAGCAGATGTCACTGTATTCGCTTGTCTCAAATGTCAACATTTTACATTACACATTATATTTACAAATATACATCCCACAAGAGTCCCCGAAGGTTTAGGTGGTATGAAGGGAGTACCCACTTATTCTATGTACTAAACTAAAGTAACAGATGGCGAGTCCATCGACGTTACTCAAGCATAACTGTACATATAACATTTGAATTTCTTCTCAAACATATTATGAGGATTTCCTCTCGATATTTTCCTTCACCATAAAGCGCGCGGTGTGACTAACCACTTTACACAAACACAAATACTTAAGTTCACAAAAACTCAGTTGGGATTCGAACTTGCAACCTTTGTGTTGCAGGGAACTACTCGGAAACACTGCCACCACGGCTCTTCACTCGTCCATCACGTCTCCAATATTAGTAGGATATTTTAATTACTTGTCACTACGCTAACAGTGTTTTTGCTAGAACAAAATAAAATACCTACATTAAGTCGGCCATGTATGTTTGTTTATATAACCCGTTTATTGGGATCTGCCAATAGTATACCTATAAAATTATCACCCAAGGGAGCGGTTACCAAACCTCAGGCGGGTAAAGTCGCGGGGCTAAGCACTAGTGCTTCAATAAACTTACACATACATATTCCTAGGAGTCTCGTAATATGTAAATTGTGTAATTGGAAACAGTATTGTGACTGTTGACTTTTGGCCTATCTTTGATTACATAATTGTAAGCGCGGTTTCGAGTAGTTTGGCGTGGCGTAATACCTAAATGCAACTTTCTATGTGGCATAGTGAACTGTAGAGTTACCTCACTAACAAATGTATACTTATTTAAAATATATCCTTTGTTTGGAAATTGGTAGTTGAATATTGTAAGATATCATGATTTATAGAGAGATATATATATGAGCTAGGATTTTTAATACTATTATGTACCGATGTTATAGTTGAGATTCTTACATAAATCAAATAAAAAAAGGTAAGTAGCATAAATACATTGAAGAGAGAGGCTGAGTGATTTTAATTGTGGCTCGCCAAATCAAGATTGCAGTTTTAGGTAATTCCGGACGAATGTGTCAAGGTTTCGTATAAATTTGCTTTACGGTGAACAGTTATATCAATTAAGGAATCTGCCGTTTTGAGAAGACGTATATGCATGCTTGCAAAACGGACGGAGAGTCCACATGTCAAATACCTAAATATAATTCCGACAAACGAGGTAGTTTCTTCGCCTTTGTTCGTTCGAGAAAACGTTCGAGAACTTTTGTTTTAAGACTATATATATATATATAAAATATTTATAATATATACACAAATATTTAATGTAGACACACCCACACAATACCTATTAGGATTTTCTCTGGTCGATTTTATGTACATCGAACACAATAAGTACAAAAAATATCTTATATTTATAAAAAAAAGTTCCATTAAGCATGACAAGTTGAAACATTTTTTAATGATCGTAAGCTGAATTCACTTACAGGAATCTTTTATGCAATTAGCATTGCATAAGCTGCGCTTTCTAGAAATGTACATTTAAATGTTCCTTCCCCGGCATTAATTCTATTTCCAAGAGATAAGCAGATGTCTGTCCAGGATATGGCAGAATGGTGGCATGTTTGTCGCTATGAATCTATTATATGTACCTCATACAGATAGGATTACGAATAATCATGTTCAAGGGAAGTTTTTTTTTAAGATTCTATTTTATATTTACCCGAGATTTTTTTCTATTATCTATATGGGTACCTTCGTAGTCAAGTTAAGAGCCATGGAGGCAATGGAGTCGTTATCTACTACGTTGGAAACGGAATGATTTATAACACCTCTACCGGACAACGGAAACCTGCTAACGTCCTAGAAGAAAAATCAAAGCCTATCTACCTTGCCATCTGTCACGTTGGCACCTCATCATATCAACGGCGAAGGTGAATATTCCGTGTCTCTTTAAGGACCCTTGCGATAAGGCGTGAAGAAAATTAAATACGCAGTGAAAAAACCCTTTTTATTATTGTGCTACATTTGTATTATGACGTAGTGTATTTCACGTTTTATTACCCCGTAGGTCACAGCCTGAATGACTTCTCACGTTCATTTACACGAGTAATAAAGTGATAGAGGACAAAGGGGGTATTCTCCCAACATCTGGCCTAGAATCTTAATGACACCCATGTGTCAGCAGCATCTTAATATGTAGAATATTGAAAAGAATTAACTATGTATAAGATTACCGTAGATAACATTTTATTGTTGACATAGAAACTTTGTATGTAAATAAAGCTATGTGTTTTAACTATTAGTTTAGTCTAGTCTAGTCTATTAGTTTGTTTGTTCGAACGCGTTAGTCTGAGTAACCACTAATTTAAACGGATAGAATATTATTTTTGCATAATATAGCTAGTTAATTGAGGTATATATCCTGCTACGACAATCCACGTTAGCGGGTAATCAAAATTGACGTGGATGAAGTCGCGTGGTATACCTAGTTAATAATAACTGAATAGAAATCATATATAGGTACAGGTCACGTGGACTTTTGCATAAAATATCGCGAGTAGTTCTATTTCACATATGTAATTAATAGTTATAGACATTAAAGATGTTCATGCAGAATTTTGTATCTTACTAATGAGACTTGAAATTTCATCTGATTACTTTAAGCTAGCAATTCTTGTACAATAAATGAATTATTTTCTTCGAAACGACTGTACTCGCTCATGTCACGTTCAATGTACATTTGAAATCATATTTGACTTTTAGGTCATCTCAGAGATATTAGTTCTTTATAAAGAAGCCAAGCGAATACACATTGCTCAAATAATTAAAATATCGCATGAATAAGTAAATAAATACCTAAATAAATACCTTGGGACAATTCCTCACAAATTGATCTAGCCCCCAATTAGGCAAAGCTTACGTTATGATAACTAGACCACGATATATTTACTCATTTATATATTTATATATACTAATATTATAAAGTGGAAAGATTTGTATGTAGAATGTTTGTAAGGAATTGTCTCAAAAAGTACTGGTCCAATTTTAAACATATGCATTATTCTGTCTATCGTTGAAAGCTGCATGAAATGAACATCCGTTCAGTCCTTTCTGTGTTTCACTCACCATCTGTCAGGTTGACACCTAAATATATCTCTAGCAAAAAGAAGAAGTCTCACGATACACGGCTTTATAACTAGTAGACAAGTAAACCTGTGTTTACTTGTCTACTAGTTATAAAGGTGTTCTTTTCAATTGACGCCAGCTTACAAGGTACATTATTAGCTTTATTGGAAACGCTTCTCAAAGTAGGTACCACGCTTTTCCTTCAAAGCGTCCCGGCCTACGCCGATAAGTTTTGCAATGATTCTATGGTGAGTCAGTCGCTTTCAGGAATTTGCATTTAAAACGGGGTTGAACGTGCAATCCTGACTTCAAAGTCCCATGAATAACTCACTTCTGGATAAATGTCTGCATGAAATAAAATTCCTATATAATACTGGACAATAATGATTCTACAGCAACGTCGATGTTTATTAACACAATGTAGAGATTCAATTACCAACAAAGTAACGCATAGTTACCCAATCCAGTAACTATCAAAAGACACCCATAAAATTCTCGATGTTTCCCCGTATCCGTAGTTATAATACCAACAAGCTGGTTTTGTAATAAAACTACAAACTAAACTCGAATATATCAAAAGCGTGAGAGAGACAGACAGTGTTCCGATTGTATACCAAAAAGATATGAACAATCATACTGGCATAGAAAATGCATCCAGCCCGTTGGTAAGCGATCACTGCCACCTGTTTGCTTGATCAAGGGTGCAATCGCGGGTTACCGGCCCTGCAAAAATCCTTGATGAAATTTGTGCTGCATTTTCTAGGACACACCTCAATGGGGAGTGCATTCCATAGTCTGAGCATTCACGTAAAGAAACTCATTTGTACACCGCACACGTCAGAAGAGATTTTCATAAAGAAGACATTTTAAGGGTTAGAACCGCTTTAGTTATTGTTCTGAGGTTAGAACCGAGCAAATGACATCCTTAGTGACACTTGAGGGACGACAGAAAAGCCATCTGCAACGTTTTCACCTCAGAACAATGTTTTCACCAATATATATTTGACGAATTAACGAAGGACAGACAAACATATCACAGCGTCATCTTAATGTTATTTTTTTATATTTCTAGTTACGAAACCATAAATGATAAGGTCGTGCATAATGCAGATATAAAACTAGATTAATAAAATAAATAGGTATAACAGGTTTGGACGTAAAAAACTTATTATATGGGTCACTGCGAGCGTCGACCGTAACCGTAAAACCTGGTGGAGTTACTGGTACATTAACTTTGAACATAATTGCAATAACTACAGTGACGTAATCATAAGCAGGGCTAGAAGAAGAAAAATGTATCACTACTTACATGTTGTATAGTACGATAGCAAGAGCCCCAGCTTAGGACGTAGCTGAAACTTCTTATTAAAATTTACAAATTAAACCAATATTTTTATGGACTTTTAGATGCAGATATATTTAGGGAACAACGTAATATATGACGACTCAATGCCAGTCTTTCAGACTTCACAAGAAAATCAAAATAAAAATATTTTATTTCATATTGTACATCTTAATTAAATATAGTGTACAATAAAGCAAAAAAAATATAAATAAATAAATAGGCCTAGATGGGCACTTATAAAACGTCCAAAAACGTGCACGTTTCGGGTCGGTCGTGTCCATAGTGAAGAACCGACAAGAAACTCCATGGTTACTCTTTTCAACTGATTTGGTATTACAATATTATTATGTTACAGCTTTAGTACTTTAGTATGGAGGAACAGCGTTGGCCCGACAACGACCCTTCATTTTCATTGTAAACTACTGTAGATATTTAGTTAAGGAATAGGTATGTATATGGAACCAAGTTTTAGGTCCCACAATATTGATCTGTAGTAGTTAACTAAATTGATATAAGTGTAAAATAAATCTGTATCTATATAATCTGTATTAACAATATTATACTGCTAGGAACGTGGCATCCGTTTGAAGATAAGTTATAAATACAATGGTGGAGTCTGACCAACTCGCTATCTGTCATGTTTGAATCTAAATATCCTTCAACAGGGGGGATTTCTTACACACCATTTCGGCGACACTTGTGGGAAGGTGTAATGATTATATATCCTCACGCCTTCCCACAAGGGTCCCCGAAGGGGTAGGCAGAGGTGTATAGGTAATAAGGGTAATAGGTGTAGGGTGTAATGATTATTACCTTTGAAATCGGCTATTTTAACTTGCGACACGCAGAGGGGACCCCTGCCCTTGCCCTGAGGGGTACGAGCCTCGGGTTATCGCGTTGCTGACTCTCAATCTAAGGAGCTGGACTGGGTAATCTGCTCCTTAAGTAGCATACTGATAGAGCCGACCATCAATAAACAAAAAAGAAGTTCCTGAGATTAGCATAAGCGCGAAAGTAATCTGTCTGTCTGTCTGTTACCTTTTTACGCCTATACTACTAAACCGATTTAAATGAAATTTGGTACAGAGATAGCCTAAAGCTTGAAAAAGAACAAAGGCTACTTTTTAATGCGATAAAAGGTTGTAAGGGATTGAAATAGGGGATGAAAGTTTGCATGGAAATTTCGTCGTTATTGAAGCTAGAAGCTTGAAACTTTTAAGCTCTTGATTACATATAAATGAATATTACAAATTACTAATATTAAAAATTTTATCCTTAAGGGGGTGATATAAAAAAATTAAAATGCTGCTTCATATCACTGTTCCGCGCGGACAAGGTCGCGGGCATAATCTATTTATATATTTAAATAATCTTTGCCCTTTTAATATTGATTGAATTAAACTTGTCCTTAACACTTCGTTTACCGTGAGCATGATCACTCTGTTCGAATGTTCTTCGCGTAAGCATTTGCAGCAACTTTCATATAAAACTAGGAATTAGCGTGCATAAACATCGCGTGGACACAGCCATGTACAGAACAGGTCGTAATTACATAAAAGCATACTGCGAATGTAAGCGTATAATTTTATTTTCCCGTTTACCGCATAAGCAGTTGACACATTCCGCGAGATACATCTCTTTGGAGATAAGAAATGTTACGCAATCATACAACGTTTTGCAGTGTTCAAACAAATGTCATAGAATAATTATGGTCCAGATACGAAAATCATTTTACATTGACATGCAAATTTCATTTGTTTTTTTCTTTGTGGTAAATATACAAAGTTTGTGACCGAACCTGGACTTAATATATTTTTAGTTTAGTTTTTTTTTGTTTTAGTATCCAAGTTTATTTATTTAGCACCTAATTTAGTATGAACTAAGTACCTGCTATTACTATCAGAGCTATATTGTAAATGTACGGCAACTGTTATTAATTAATACACGACTACGATACGACTCAATACACACACTCATGTAAAATATGATCCCTGTCTTAACACAATGAAGCGTCGTAATAACAATCATGTCCTAAACAAATATTCAATAATCCAAGATCTCTCATAGATTTGCGTGTTTTCTCGGTTCATATACTTAATAAAATTAAACGCTTTTCTTTTTATATACTCACTTCCCACATTTAATTGTGAAAAGGTGCTATCAGACTGGTTACAGGATCGAAATTCTTCTCATAAAGAGGAATTTATTACCCCATTATCTTTAAAAAGCCAGATTAACACATACACACTCCATTCAACACACACTTAAACCTTAACTTATAAATACACATACATGTACATACACAGCAATGCACACCTACACGCACACGCATATTCACACTCGCATACACTAAGACACACACTAATTATTCATACACAATTCCTTAACCGGATACCAAAAACTTCTTCTAAACAAAAGACTTTGTACAGGCTCTCTCCCGGTTAAATGAACTTGCATGCTATTTTCACTGTGAATAGCTAGGAAGCCAAGCCAATATCGATTTATACTAAAATGGAAACAGAGTAATAGTTGTTTCCAAAACAAGATGAACAGCTATTGTTTGATAGACGAACTTGGCACACCGTCCGACAATACTAGACCATTTTAACGATTAGTTTATTTTATATATCCAAAGACCAACTTTCCGCAATAGATATACTTTAGTTGCCAGTGTGACAGATGACGAGACCATCGGCGTTACTCAGGCATGACTTTATATACGCCTTTGATTTTTTTCTTAAAAATATTCAGGTTTCCTCTCGATGATTTCCTTAACCCGTGACTAATCACTGAACTTAAGTTCAAAAAACTCATTGGTACAATCGGGATTCGAACTTGCAATCTTTGTGTTGCGGTAACCACACGGCCACCACGGCTCTCAATTGATAAACTAATCGGTCAATCACAGTATTTTCTGGCTATATATATATTCGCCTGGTATTTCAGAGGCCGCAGTCAGCTTCTTGAGGTCATCGAACCATCTAGCTGTGGAATACATTTATCTTGGAACAATTCAGTGTTATGGTAACTAGAAAACGATATACTTACTTAGATAGATAGATAGATACGAGTATATACATAAAAACAAGAGATCCAACACTAAGGTACAAATACTCGTGTGCATCATGCAAATATCTACTCTCGAAGGGAATCTAACCCGCAACATTAGTTTCGCAGTCAGGAGCTCTAACCACTAGATGATGGCTGAAAGCCACTATTTGTGCCAACCGACACACGTCACTACTGACGAGCATTTACCACATTTCATTAATACTCATACTACAAAACTTGCAGGTTGCCGACCCGTAAATATCGATATAGTTAATATTCAGATTTGAATCCACAATTCAGTTAACGCTTTCCCTTCATTGGGCCATGTCGAAGTCAAATCCTTTAGTAAGTAGTCTATTGTTCTCGGAGTCTAAAATAATCCTTGTGAATAAATCAATGGTCTGATTATTCAGATGTCACTATCGTTTGATCCGATGGGCTATTTCGTGACTTTGTGCTATGAATTGTAAATACGGCATAAAATTGGCAATAGCCTCAAAGTTTTTTAAATTGAGCGGATATTAAGTTTACTCTGTATCTTGACGCTTGCCCGAAGAGACAAAGAAGGGTCCTCTTTCAACCAGAGTTAAAAAGCACTTATATGGTAGATAACTATTACGTATTGTATCCATTTAATTTCTTTTGTTTTTGTATGTCATAAAGCTAGTGGTACATCACCGTATTTGAGTTCAGATTACTCATTTGTGGCTACTTAACATACTCTTAAAAAATCTGTTTAATATCTCGTCCTTAGAATATATACATATGCAATATTTATTATTTTCAATCCCCACGTGGATGCCACAAAAATTACATGGAATAGACTCTGAAATTGAAAGAAACCTTTAACAAGTTCAGGCAGGCAAATACATATCATATTTCATATTTTACAAGGTAGGTTCATCTACATACATATTTATTTTATTATCACAGACCTGTTTCGCTTCATCGACATTCATCTTGTGTGTTTGATCGATCCGATCTAGCTTGTGATGATGAAGTTGTAACATAGTCTTCTTCTGTCTCATTTTCCGGAGTCTTCCGCATTATACGATATATATTGTCGTTAATATTGTTCAATTATCCTTGCTAGCATAATGTTCAACGTAATAAGCAGAAGTAATAATTATATATCAATACCTTAATATGTCTTTCTTCGTGATAATATCACTCACTCGTTTACGTGATACCCAATTAAGTATCTTAGATATAGAAAAATTGATCTTGTATAAATATTTATGGTACACAAGGTTGAGTTTTAAAACAATCTAAGCACAGTTTTTTTTCAAACGGCCTTATTTAATTTCAGTTCTATATCCAATCAGTCTTATTGTGAGGGAAATCACAAGACTACGTTGAAATTTGTATCCAAATGGAACTAAATGTACATACTTTATTTTATTTATTTTATTTATTTGGTTCACCAACAATTGTTTACACCAAACTTAAATCTAAAGATACAAACTTAAGCAAACAAAAAAGTGTAACAATTACTTATAGGTAAACACCACATGTACTTAAATACAAACATGCAGTTGACCTATAAAGAGAAAAAAAAAAAAAACATGTGCAATAATCATCTACCAAGTAAGTACTTATAGTCACTTAGGCTATAAACTATGTTTCTAAACTAAACATACGTTTGCAATAGTACCCGTATATCTGGAAGACTGCAGGCTCGACACTTCCCACGATGGCACCTTCACCACAATGCTAATTAATACCCGAATTTATAATTTATACACGAAAGAATCGTATTTAATTAAAATCCTATCTGTAATTTTTGGTATGACATCAAATGTTCCTTTCTTTGTTTTAATAAATATAACAGAAATTACAACTGGTTTGGTATAATTTGATTCTTCATACATTTCATACGAAATTTAATACATATGTATGAACAAATAATAATTTAACAGAGAACAGTGGATCTCCTATTTTGGAGTTACTTTACTCCTCCATGTTCCTGAAAATAGTAGCTAAATTATTGTAGGTTGTGTTCTAACGGTGAGGAAGGGAGACCAAAAAGCCTTTTTTATTCATCCTACTTCTACATTCTTGTATCTCATTCAAGGAACTCCAAATGGTTAAATCTCGTGCCTCACCTCTCTTCTGCTGATCACGCGATCGTAAATTCACGAACCTTAAACATATCATAACTTTTAAAAATATCGTGTAATAATATTGCCTTTCCAACAGTTGGTCAAGCTAAGTTCAGAATAACGATCAGATTGAAAAACTTATTCCAATACCGCACTTTCAAACTCTGGATATGTTGGTTACATGTTAGTTTGACAAAACTTTTTCTATTGTTGCCACTTACTCCGCTGAAATGGGGACTTTTGTTTTCAATTTCAGTAGTTACTCTTGTTCAATTGATGTTTGTTGAACGGTGGAGTGAAATATTAAAGGTATCGCGTACTAAAATTCACTGATTTTGGCAACTCCAAATGGGAGGAGTCGTCGCGCATAAGCGATCAACGAATCTTGTTATGGTCACCTGTATGTACATCTCCACAGCAACAACAAAAGGAGGTTGCAATTTCAATGGCGATGGACACGCCATCTGTCACGCTGGCACCTAAAATATATATCTGGCGGAAAGTACCTACCTACCTACGTACCTACGTAGTGTATGCCTACCCCTTTAGAGTAGGAAGGTCCCTTCAGGAAGGATTTACCTAAAAATAAATAAATCTCAAAAAATTGGTAAATAACAATTTGCATGATAAGCATTGCCTATCTGCAGATACATAATCTTTAAGGGAAATTAAACAACAAACCCGTTGCGGTAGTCTGCCACGACCACTTTCCTCAGCCGCAAACTGCTTACATAGCTCGATCCAATTTAGTAGTCACCTTATTTTCACAGATTCCGTACCCTTTGGGTGAGTTAATTTTTGGTTGTATTATATTAAAGAGTGCTAAGTAGTGTGAATATCTAAAGAAACCCCATTTTCAAATTTAATCAGCGCGGGAAGGCATGCCAAGGTATTTTTTCGTTATATTTGTTTGTGTAAGTGTGCTGATACAGGATATTAAATGGGGATCAAGTAAGATATCTAAATTAATAATATACCTACATATTTGTATTGTGATATTTTTTTTTATAAAGAGGAACATTACTGACAGACAATCACATCTTCAATTAAGTAGTTAAATTTGACAATTAGAATATAAAATTATTAGACTTCTTGCTAAATGCAGGTTATTATTTTGACATCTACATTCATACCTATATTGTAATATACTAAATTGATTCATACATATTACACATATCATCACGTCGAGTCCCTAACGGGGTAGGCTACTGCCTACTGGCCTACTGGCAATCATACATGTATAATCATAATATATCCTCAAGCCGTCTCACAAGGGTCCCCGAAGGGGTAGGCAGAAACTATACATAATATACATAACACATGAGTAATAACTCAACTGGTTTGTTTTAGCCTTTATTCGGTTTTAAAAACCTCAATGAAAAGGACAGAAGTTATCAGTGCAAGCGAATCCGGATTACAAAGTATATATTTTATTCTGTATCCCTTGACATTTCCCCTTTTGCCTTGATATTTTGAACAAAAAACCTCTTTTTAATAGGTACGTTTTTATTAGCTTGAGAAGTATGTATGTTAGTATGTTTGTATGTTAGTATGTAACGGAATCTTTGAACATGATTTTAACCCCCTTCAAAACGTCGGATTAACTCGAAATTTGGCATACTTATTAAGGACCGATGTCAATTCAATATTTTAAACATTTTGACCCGTTATTCTTACTAGGATAATCAGGATCAGCGATTTTTTATATTCATTTTTTTTAGTTGGATTTTCTATAAAAAATGTATTTTTTTAGTTTTTTTAAACTATAATTTTTTGAGAATAAACTCAAGGCGTATATTTAATGTACATATTAATCGTGCCTGAGTAACGTGCCTTTTACAGGATAGTAAATTTTTTGGTCAAGGTTTGCTCAGTTTGGGACTTGGTTAATGTATGTGGAATCGTCTAAAAATGGTTTTAATATTACTGCTTTTAATTACACAGTTCCATTAAGTGTAGCAACGCGACTGCTGTTTATAATATACCCATATTATGTTATGAGAGGTAAGAGCGCTTCATCACTCCCAGGATAAATGTTCGCCAATTTCGAGCACCCTTGAAGTTCCCACTCAAAAAAGATTGTTTCAAAACCCATCCAGTTATTTATATCTGTTTAGAGTCTTAAGAAAAAGCGAAGTTAAGAGAAGTAAGTCTCAAAAATTTTGAGATGGTAAAAATTGCGCGCATATTATTGTACTCATTAGACCCCGGAGTAATAAAAACTTTGGACAAAAACTTAATTTTGTGGTCCAAAAAATTTACATAGTTAAGTATTCGCGGATAAAATCACGAAAAGACAACTCGTAGACGAAAAAATATATTACACTCCCTAAATATATAAACGTTATAATTACGAAACTACTACATCCGTAAAACGGTAACAAAAATATGCCGATTCATAACACATTACTATCAACATAGTCCATTATCTTAATGTGTTACCTTTTAGTGTGCGTATAGACCGACCTACGCACACATAGATCACCATAGGGTGATCTATGTGTGCGTAATAAAACAAATCAAAATCAACACTAACCTGAACTATACTATAATATATATTGTGATAGCACAGTATATATTATAGTACACCATACGCACACATAGATCACCCTATGATGATAGTATAGTTCAGGTTAGTGTTGATTTTAATTTGTTTTATTTTAAATTTCAGGCTTATAGTACTCCTAGCGGTATTGGTTGGAGTTCTGTACAGCCTTCACTTGCTGGTGCAAGACTACCAGGCGCTAACAGCACCGAGGTTGCTCAGACTACTTTTCAAAAGAGACCTAAACGTACACAGTGATACAGTAAGTATGCGTGTTCATCATCATACGATCATCTTTCCTATATGTATTCAGGAACCAAAAGTAACATTGTCAGAACTCCACAAGAATGATATTAGGGCGAGAAATGTTTAGATATTTTACGAAAACATATTAATCGGATACCTACACGAGAAACCTACTATACTGTTGAGTTTGCGAATAGTCGAATGTAAATATTAACAGTTGTTCCGTTCATTTCCTTCCATTTAATAAAATGAACATTTCCCATTTGTTCGAAATAATTAACTCATTACGTTGAAATATAAGATGGCGGCCACAACAATGTAGTTATATTTAATAACAAGCTCTATTTAATTGTTATGGATTTGACGAACAAAAGAACTGGAATTTGCCTTAAAATTATATACAATAGGTGGCTCATGGTGTGACTGAATCACTGTACTTAAGTTCAGAAAAATCATTGGTACAGTCGGGATTTGAACTTGCAATATTGAATGCCTGCAAGGTGCAAAGGTTGCGAATCCCGACTGTACCAATGAGTTTTGAACTTGAGTATACTTGACTGTGAAGGAAAATATCGAGGGGAAGCCTGCATATTAGATAGTGCTGTCTATTAAGACGCGCCCCACTATTCTTCCTTAAAATGCATAATGTAAGTGTGCAACCTCCCTCAAAGTACACACTTACTACCAATGAGTAAACACGCACTCTACAAATTAATAGACTTGGGTCATACTCCCCCGCATCCCGCGACCTCTGCGATTATAAAATGGTGGGGCGTATCTTCGTAGATGGCTCTATATGTAATAACATAATTATTTTTCACAAACATAATTATAGTACGAGCCGTTGTGGCCGAGTGGTTCGAGCAGTTGCCTGCGACGCAAAGGTCGCAAGTTCGAATCCCGACTGTACCAATGAGTTTTTCTGAACTTAAGTACAGTGATTAGTCACACCACGAGCTTTACGGTGAAGGAAAACATCGAGAGGAAACCTGCACATGTCTGAGAGGAAATTCAAAGGCGTATGTATAGTCGTGCTTGAGTAACAGCGATGGACTCGCCATCTGTCACGTTGGCACCTAATATACCTCTGGCGGAAAGTGGGTGTGTGGGTATTATCTATACACCTCTGCCTACCCCTTCGGGGACCCTTGTTGGAAGGCGTGAGGATATGAAAATGAATGAATGAATAATTACAGTGGACCAAACTTGATTGCAGGTAACAGAGCTACTAATAACCGGAAAATTACCTGAAGAAAAAATTTTTTTCTTTATAATTTGGTAATAAATATTGCAGCATTTTACGAAAGAGGCATAAATATAAGTTACAGCAAAAATTTAATGTACACTCAGCGTAACAATAACCCGGAAAGGATAAAGGTATTCATTGTTCATATTTCTTTGGCGATTCATAATAAAATTTGTGTTTTTCAGAAGCCGTACGTTAGGTGGAAGAGAATACTGTTCCACGACCCATTACAATGCGCCCGCTACTTGTACTGCGACCTGGGGGCGCAGCCGGCGAACAATGAAGTTCGACAAGGCTTCGTCTATATGTTGACGTAAGTCTGACAAAAGGTTTTAAAAATATAATCGCTAATTTATATTAATTCGCTATCGTGGCGGATTCAAACTCTGGAGCTTTGTCTGAATTTAGATATTGTGATTTGCAAATCCACGAAGGAATTTTCCGTGAATTATCAAACATGTAGGTGTCCTTTGATATGATATGAAGTCCAGTCTGGTAGATGACAGTCTTGACGTTTCTGAGAGAAAACAAACCTACGATCGAATGTAATAACAAAATAATACAAAACTTTTAATTTCATGGAAAAAATTGATCAGATCACAAAGCTAAAAATACCTACATCTTGTATTTGAGATATAATATATTAGTTATGAAGGATAAAGTTATTCTGAGCAATCAACAGTGAATATATGTGTTTTGTAATTAGCAAAAGTACGATTTCTCTTTGCTCCAGATTTGATTGAGAATTTGTATTATAGTGTTAAAGAGAGGTAGGGCATAACGGGTTTCCCGTTTGAATTTGGAGCAGCCCGACTGTGGCAGGACCTCAAACCTATAGAAGTCCGTAGCCTAATAACACATTTTTTTTAAAACAAAGGAAAGAAATGTATTTATCAGATGACTCTAAATTCTCACTTTAAGCCTGGTAGCGGCCCTGTTTTATGTACACCTAACGGTCACCTAAATATATCAGCCATACGCTGCCAACCAGTCACTGGCAGTCAGACCACCCCTTTGGAGATCTTTCTGGGATAGCTTGAAAATATTTTCAAATTAAAAATAGTGATATGATCTTTTATTTTAACATAAAAAACATGATAATCACGCGGTATCAGAGAGAGTAGTTTTCTCAAGATTTACTGACTACATATCATATCATGTATAAAAGTCGACGACGTTAAAACATATCTTTCTATATATATTTATTATGTGCGTGTGTATGTGACTGAGCTCCTCCAAAATGGCTGGACCGATTTAATGCAATTTTCTGTGTTGCATCAGGTGGATTCGAGAATAGTTTAGATTCAAAATTGTTCCCGAAAGGTGGCGCTACGATAGCGTTTCAGAAATATATATTTTATTTTTATTGTCCAAATTTAATCTCTATAATCTTAATTGCCAGTGAAGCATTATCCATAACTGTCCTGATAAAGAGGGTGACAACAGTTGAAATTATGACTCGGTGTTAAAACCAGATAATGACAGAGACAAACAATCTACAAAGCGTAAGAGTAAATGAAACAGTTACACTATTTAATTTGTCTCCTGTCAGTCAAGAAAGCGGACATTGACAGTAATTAAGCGCCCAAATCTTTCCACCTCCCTCCGTTAGAAGCCAGGATTTTTTTTGTTTTTTCACAGACGTTTAGTCTTTAAATTAAGTACACTTTGCGCATAAAATAAAAAATATTTAAGCTGTAGTTTAAATCCTTTGAGTGTTGCGCTAATGGAATACAAAACAGCCATTGTTGTTCTTAGTTTGAGCGTAGTGAATATCTGTGCATACTCGTACATGTGAAACGAAAGCATTTTTTACGTGTGTATTGTCACATATACCGGTAGATATGCGTCTCTTATTAAGTTTAATTAGTGTCGACCACATATCATACTTTTATGCATATAAATAATTAAATGCATAACGCATAACATAAAGGTGATTTGTTATTTACCCAAGTTTGTTTGATTATAATCTATACTAATATTATAAAGAGGAAAGATTTGTATTTTTGTGTGCAATGATATAACTCAAAAACTACTGTGCAGATTTACAAAATTCTTTCACCATTGGTAAGCAACATTCACCATACGCTACATTTTCTTTTATAAAAAAATAAATAAAAAAAAAAGTTAATAAAAATCTTATGTGGGTGGAGAACATAAGATTTTTATTACTTTTTAAATTTTTTTTTTTTATAAAAGTGCGCAGCCGGGACGGTCCGCTACTTATTTATAAAAACATTGAGATGATTGTTATACTTTCCATCTCGTTTGAAAGCAAAGTTAAATTAATGCATAATTTTATTCCAAACATTTATCAATCGAATCGTGTTGCTTCAGTTAATTCAGTAACTTAATTAAAACGATTCGTTGTAATCCCCATATTATGAAGAATGGTAAACAATTTCTTGAACTAAAAGCAAATTGTCTTTCAAGAATTTCTCCAGGGAATCTAAGTAACACAACCTTTATATAACCGTACGAGAATTTTGAATGTAACACCTGTCCAATGTATTTATTTGAAAAACAAAAGCAAAACAATTGTCCGTCGTATCTCCGACTCCCACACGGTTAGATTCATTTCATTCATTTATTTCTATGTAATGTTCATCCTCGCATCATATACTTTGCAGATTAGAGCCTAGAGATGAAGAGAAGTCATCGCATGAAGAATTCAATACGGCATACCACCATGGGAAATCTAGCGTCTTACCAGATGAGTGCAGGAATATATATACCACGTGCCCATTTCCGGCGCACGTATTGTTTGAACTGATCCAATACTTGTTAACTCGTTCCAAAGTTTAAATATTAAAAGACAATTAAGACTAAACAATTAAGTAATCAGGCAAAGTTTAATTTCTATGTATCTTCACGTCTTCCCATAAGGGTCTCCGAAGGGGTAGGTAGAGGTGTAAAGGTAATACCCACACACCTTTTTCCGCCAGAGGTAAATTAGATGCCAACGTGACAGATCGCCGTTACTCAAGCACGATTATACATACGCCTTTGAATTTCTTCACAGACGTATGCAGGTTTCCTCTCGATGTTTTCCTTTACCGTAAAGCTCGTGGTGTGACTTGGGTAGTAGCCGAGTCCCTAACGGGATAGGCAGGGTGTATAGAGCGCAAGCTCTCTCTAGACTTGCATACCTCTTTCGCACCGTCCACATTCATCAGTCTCTTCATATATGCTCGCCGGTTTCGAGTACTCTTGACATTCCAGTTCTTGTGTGAGGTGACCTTGGCATGATGATTATATTCCTTTATAGACGCTGAGAGTCGAGCGTTCAACCAAAATAACTCTCAGATTTGTACTATTTGTATGGATTCCAACTTCACTTGTAACGATACCCAGAATCGTGAAAGTGAGGGTACATTTGATTAAGTTGTCGTATAAATAAGCGTTAGACGTGTCAAAACGATATATAGCGGTAAACTACTGTGGATAACCTCTTTGGACTGGCTGTATATTTGTGAATTATGAGTTTGGGATAATCTGTGGTGCTTTGACTTCATGAACTATGAAAATATATCACTGCGGCTTAGGTACACGTATCAAGCTATATATTTTTAGCGCTCTAGATATTTTAAATGGGGCTGGTGCAATAAATGTTTACTATTTTTTGTCGTACCATGGTGGTCGAATGGTTTGAGTAGTCACCTGTAACAGAAAGATTGAAAGTTTAATACGATTATTAGTCACACCACAAACTTTACGGTAAAGAAAAACATCGGGAGGAAACCTACATTCACCATCTGCCACGTTGGCACCTAAAATATGTAGGTATGTCCGGAGAAAAATGGGTGTGTGGATTCTACCGACAAACGTTTGCCTACCCTTTGGAGGATCAATGTAGGAAGGCGTATAAAAACTTTATCGAATCGAAAATTTATTGACGAAATTATTTACGCACCTAAGCTATGAATGTTCATACATTCATAATTCGTTTCAAATTTAAACCAAATCCTCAAATAATCTTCAAAATCCGTCAAATCGTCCCGTTGGCATGTGGTTGCGCAACAACCATACTGACAAACTTTCACGCTTACAATATTAGTAGGATTAATGAGAAGAGAGAAACATGACGCTCACGAACAATTTCTGTAACCTACATTGATCACTAGGACAAAGACACTCGCAAATGTGAGCATGTACAAAGTATAAAGTTTACATCATTTATCAACATCACTGCCGAGTTATGCTTGGATTCTGAATAGTTACACACCCTAATTACATTTCGAGAGTGACTTGGTTAAAAAGGTTTCCTCTCATTTATTACAGAATACTTTCTAGCTATTTCATTACCTAGTAACAGTTGTAAATAAATTACACGGATGAGGAGACTATTGAACGTGGATGTGAAAGAGGTCTGTAAGTTAAAGATAACTGGCGCTCTACAATGTATGTCTAATCTGTCAGGGACTTGGCTTGATGACGTATGTTTGAAAAGTAAACAAATAATATCGATTCGAAAGCTCTGCAACATACGCGACTGGACTGGATCCGCGAGCGCCGAGCAGTTATTCCGCCTTGAGCAAGATAGGAACAAATTTCATGAGTTGAAAGCAAGCCTGCACTGATTTGAGAGGCACCTAAAGAAGAATAAGTCGTGATGGCCGATCGTATTAAGTTACCTCCATAGTGAAGCAACAAATTTAAGCCCCGGCGGTCTGAGTAGTTTTCTTAATGTGTACTGCATGTTAATGTGTAAATATATGTTAGTATGTATACTAAATGGTAACGTATACCACTGCAGAGCTGTCTAGTCGCCTTTTATGCCATCAATTGTATCTTCCAATACGGGTCCTCGAAACGGTAGGCAGGGGTGTATAGGTAGTACCCACACCCCCACTTTCCGCCAGAGATACAAGGTGCCAGCGTGACGGATGGCGAGTTTGTCGCGGCTACTCAAGCACGACTGTACAGGTTTTTGGGTGATGTTTTCATCATATCATATCATCATACCGAGTCCATAACGGGATAGGCAGAGAGTATAGAGCGCCATTTCGTATTTCGTAAATGATGTTTTCCTTCACCGTAAAGCCCGTGATGTAACTAATCACTGCTGTACAGTACTTATGTTCAGAAAAACACATTGGTACAGTCGGGATTCGAACTTGCAATCTTTGTGTTGCAAGCATATTCTACTAGAACCCCACGGCCACTACGGCTCAAATATATTTGATGGGCTAGTATATAAATATACATTTAATTATTTAAACTTAAGTACAGTGATTGGTCACACCACGAGCTTTACGGTGAAGGAAAACACCGAGTATAGTCGTGCTTGAGTAACGGCGATGGACTCGCCATCTGTCACGTTGGCACCTTATATACCTCTGAAAGTGGGTGTGTGGGTATTACCTATACACATCTGCCTACCCCTTCGGGGACCCTTGTGGGAAGGCGTGAGGATATATTATATTATATTATATAATGATTTATCGTAGAAAATATGGTGTATAATTACATTACTTGAACCCAATTAGAGCGCAGCAATCAGATTAAGGAGTACTAATTACTGAAACACTTACTATGTCTAGTGGGAACCAAAAAAATATTGTTTTGGAACGACGTGATTATGCCCACGGTTTTATTGTGATACTAAGTTGCATATAAAAATGTGAGAGAGTAAGTTTCGGCAAATGATCGGTCTTTCGACAAATGATGAATCTTTCTCCACAGCAATAAGGTCTACATTCGCAAGGGCATTTTAATCCATTCCCTAATAGGTTTACCCTTAATTAGAACGCAATGCAATTAAATCGTCTAATTTACGGAGCGTAACGCACAATCGTTTCGCAAGCCCATATTTCGTGTACGCAAGTTTCCTAAGGTTCGTAAATTTTAATATCACCAATGTGAGTGCTTATAAAAAGTAACGCCCAGGCCACGTTTGAAAACGTAATCCCGTTAGGCCATTTCGTAAGTATTTTAGTGGGGGGGAAATCGGGTAAGATTCTGAAGCGTTGTCGTTGCTACACCTACCTATTTCCGCGTCGAACTGGCGCACCGGAAAACTTTGCCACACTCAATAACCATCTGAATACAAAGTGGGTCATCGGAATTGATTGAAAAAAACTTTCACACGTATCGGCAAAGGGTACGGTTGTTAATAGATACGGGAAGCTGTCGTCAGTTGGTTTTCGTTTACCTCATGTAAGGATACGATGGCTTTACTCCCCTTGTCTATCTGTCTGTCTGTCTATCGGATTTTGACCAATTGACAGCATTTCATGAGGAAGTTTGAAGTTTTAAAAGTTTATATGTAAATTGGTTTCATAATAAAACATCCAAATATTTTTGTACGACACGTACATATATATTTTGCGACTGGTTTCAATTTAATTTAAAGCTAAACGTAACGAATTGTACGCATTTTTAATATACTAACCGTACCCCATAGCTTCACTCATGTCAGATTTTATTGGTAGATTTTTTCAAGAACGAAACGTATACTGATAAGTGTATTATGAGTTAGTCCTCCTAATAATCTATCTCTGTGCCAAATTCCATCCAGCTCTGCTAAGACGTTCTGGCGTGACAGAGTAACAAATATCCGTATATCATTACAATTTTTCATATTTATAATATCATAGTAAATGGTGAAATTTATAATTGATGCTCAAATGTCAACAGGTCTTAAAAATATATAAAATTGACATCAGCTCATATCTATGCCACGATGTACGCCTAATGTACAGTTTCACATAAACAGAATACATTAGTCATGTAAACTATGTCTCATTGAATTATATAATAGGCATCGTACATTTGTACTAAGAAATTAAGCAGAATGATTTGACAAAACCTTAAGCTTTACAGTGAGTGTAAATAGCGTGAGGTCACGGCGGCGGCAGACTCGCCTTCTGTCGTGATTTTTCCACGAAAGAGGCAATTAAATATATGGCCCACTTGATGGTAAGTACTGTAACTGTAAGTGCGGCTCTGTAGAACTCTCTTTACACAACGTATTTAAAAAAGACCAATATTTAGGGAAAACCTCAGCGGGTACGCACCATACCAATTCCTTAATTCGTTTATTCAAATGAATCGTCAGTACAAAGGGAGAGTTATTCCACTTCCGCGTATCTTTGGTGAGTCGTATGAGTAGATTAAATAACTACAAAAATCCCATGTGAAAAATCTTAAATCTTCTCTTTTCAAATGATATTCATTTCATAGCTTTAGATATATGCTAGCATGCCTAATAATATATAATAATAATACTAAATACCTGGGACAATTCCACACAAATTGACCTAGTCCAAAATTAAGCAAAGCTTGTGTGATGGTAGCTAGACAACGATATATTTCTTATATAGATAGATACAGACATAAATACATAGAACACCCAAGACTAAGGTAGAGAGAGGTAACGGGTTTCCCGTTCGAATTCGGAGCTGCCCGACTGGGGCAGGACCTCCACCTTATAGAAGTCCGTAGCCAAATAACACACTTTGTTGTGTTGTGTTCCTACGTGGTGAATAAGGTTTCCAGTAATGAGCTCCTTGGGGAGGGGGGAGGATTGTTACATTGTGTTGGAAGCAGAGGGATTAAACCGATTATGCTGCGAACACACTATAACTCTCTGAACACAGAGTGGCAACACGCAAGTGATACTTCGGTATTGTGAGCGTAAATAGGCTGCGGTAACCGTTTCCCATCAGATGGGCCGTATGCTTGTTTGCCACTCTTGTTGGATTAAAAAAAAAAGGTTCAAATATTCGTGTTCATTACACAAATATCTGCTCTAGCCATTATACCAGACGGTCGTCATATATAAGAAGCGTCGAACATCTTGGAGAGTTTTTATCAAGGCTATGTCTGTGGCAAATCCTTCGCTTGAAAGACAGGTTGACAGCCAATAACAGTGAAGTATAATTTGGAATTTTCTCCTAGCCAGGTACATTATTAGGGAGATTTCCGAGGTAAAGCAATGTATAGTAGGATGCTTGTTACGATTTATTATATACCATACATCATTTATAATAAGTTTCTTTATATTGGCAGCGATTCGCTATACGAAATAATGGTTGCGATTCAACTATTTTTATTATTTGTTTTTGTATGAATATTACATTGGGTGTGTTGTATTTGTGGTTAGAATATATTTACGCCTTCCCACAAGGATTCCCAAAGACTACTACACACTCTGTCTACCCCAGACAGAAGTACTAAACTCTTTTCGCTAGAGTTATATCGAGGTGCCAACGTGAAAATGGCGTCACGGTTACTGCCGCCTTTGGTCGCTTCCAACATCCGGCAGGGGTATCGCTCGCGCGCTGTCGATCCTGCAGGAACCACTGTAGGTACTTAAGTCAAACTAATTGCTACATTAGGAGTTCGAACTTGCAATCTTTGCGCTGCAGGCCAGTCGAACCACTAGGCCACTATTTCCTGTGACAATGACGTATTTGTAATGCTTCAAGATCATAATACGAGTCTCCCTTCCTTTACTATTGCTATTAACCTACTTCATATAGTGTGCCATTAACTTATTATAGTTTATATTGAGTAATAATAGGATATTATCTAGTGTAGTGTTCAATAACATACTTATAACGTCCTGAATATAGATCCTCTTTTTCTATTTGAATTAAAAAGGGAAAGTCTAGAGAGCCGTGGTGGCCGAGTAGTTCGAGCAGTTGCCTGCGACGCAAAGGTCGCAAGTTCGAATCCTGACTGTACCAATGAGTTTTTCTGAACTTAAGTACGGTGATTAGTCACACCACGAGCTTTACGGTGAAGGAAAACATCGAGAGGAAACCTGCATACGTCTGAGAAAAAATTCAAAAGGCGTATGTATAGTCGTGCTGGAGTAACGGCGATGGACTCGCCATCTGTCACGTTGGCACCTAATATACCTCTGGCGGAAAGTGGGTGTGTGGCTATTACCTATACACCTCTGCCTACCCCTTCGGGGACCCTTGTGGGAAGGCGTGAGGATATATTATATTATTTTATTATTAAGTCTAGAGAGAACTGGCATTCCCTATAGAGTTATTACTCTGTAAAGGGTATATATTTAAAACATACTAAATAGCATTAGTTAGGTTGGGATATCGCTGTCATATAATTTGTTTAACAAAAGAGTTTTCTTCCATTATAAACAATTCCTTTAGCAATGATAATACGTATAACTCCGCACTTTATTTTTTACGCGTCAATAAAATGTAAATGACTTCTGGCCTTCTGTTTTATTGATAAAGTCGTGTCACATTTTACTCTCGCAATAAAATAAACGTAATGGATAAGGCTACTGCATAATATGGGCTTATACCTACATAAAGTACTCTGTGCAGCAACCTCTCTTTTGCGTATTCCTGTGAGGTTTGCGAGTCGTACGCATTACCAGCGGTACTTTATGAATTTGGTATCTCCCTAGAGGGGTTTTTTCCAAAACGTCATGGAAAATTCCTGTTTTATTTGCATATTTAATGTCCTTTCGGTCAGAAGTAGAGGTAGTGGTCAAAATTCCTGGCTGACAAGCTTAAGGTCGTGCCACCGCGTGAGGGACTCTGCGTGATGATATTATTTATGAATGTAAGGTATTGAGTTATTTGTTTATATGAAAGAGATAGCTAAGTAATTTGTCAATTTAACAACGTCTAACCTACTGAACTCAGCTTATAATATAGGTATCTTGAGGTAGGTGAAGGCTGTGGGAAGACGGTTGCGCGAATGAGGATGCGACCCAAGATCGGGCTCGTACCTGGTTCAGCGTATTTCATATACGCGGAAATGCGGCGGGCATCATGGAAACGTTTGAGCCGGGTACGGGTCCGATCTAATATTTAGTTAGTATAGTTAGTAGTATTTTATGACGAAGCATGTGCTGATAGCTTTTCTTTTTGTATGACGAAGCCTGTGGCGAATGCGTTTTATGTTCAACCGACGAAACCTGCGATGTGGATAGCTTTTGTAGATTTTATTCTACATTGTTCCTGTTGTAATAAATTTTTATTTTTGGTATCTTGAAGGTGCTTGAAATATTCGTGAAGCGAATCCAACAAGTATCTAACTTTGTTAAGAAATAAACTAAAGTCATACCAAGTTACTCGCAAACGTTTCTTCTTGAAACTTTTGTGATCATAGTGTTAGAAACAATAAGACTAGTTATTGTCTTTGTTTGGGTGTAGAGAGCCAACTATATCTGGAAAGACAGACACGGGATGAACTCCACTTGGCTCTATAGGACGCTGTTAATCCAGCTCGAAGGACCAACATGTTACCGTGAACCTTCGTTGTGTGGGGAACCTGCGAGCCGACGTCCAAAGGTGTAATTAAGTAATTCAACTTCTTACCTTTCCTGGTCCTCCCTTGTCTCTTTTGAAAGTCCGCCCATTGACAGATAGTTGCAAGTGTCCATAGAGCCGAACCGAGTTTGACACCACTGGATTCCTACTCACTAACACCTCTAATGAAAAACAAATGGCTTATTCAGACACCTGTTAAAATTGTAGAAGAAATTCATAACGACTCTTTTGCATTATTGTTCTGTCAATTATTGTTTCTGCCTTATAAGAAGAGATACCTTTGAGATCGCTTCTTGTTTACTTTTACATCATTACGTAAAGGCATCAATCAAGCATAAGACAAGCTCCTATCCATGTTGCCAAAAGTTGAACGTTTGTTCCGCCAGTTGAAAGTTTTACATTTAAGCTAACATTCCTTCAAGTAGGTATATAAACAAGAAGCATCTAATATTAACGGGGAAACTTTTTCTTGGCTGAAAAGGGTATGAAACTGTACATCAGTCTTCTGATATTTGAAACAAAAACAGTCACATTCAGTGTAATCAATTGAGAAGTGAATCATTTGTTTTGGTTTCTAGAAGAAGGCGAGTAATAAGCGGCAGCTTGGATATTTGGTACCATTGTCTGCATAACAACTGCGCAAAGCTGTCTGTGTTCTTTCTTAAATTGAAGAAAAAAAGAGGAAACTTCTCTGTCTTCTCCGAATGTAACATAAAATCAGAGTGACCGACTGGGTCAGTATCTCAATACTGATAAAAATTTCAGATCCGTAATTCAATATAAAATACTCGTAAAATAATATTTTAATATTTTACTGACTCTCGCTCCGGCCGCCGTACCGAGCAGACGTGTGCTCCCACCGCTCCCGCGCTCTGCGCCCGCTACGACCGGCTGAAGCCAAACCCACCGCTACGCAAATCGCCACGCGTTAGCTAGCAGCTACGCACCGCACGTGGTGATTGTTGGTCGCCTTTTTCAAGGCAACAACAATCACAATTTCTGTTTCTCGACAATAATATTTGTCCCCCTCTGGGAAAATCCACAGTTTCGTGGTCACTCGGTGGAAACCAAACGGTGCCAACGAAACCGAGTGGGGCGCTGCCCCGTTGCGCTCTTAGCCTTGCCCCTTCAGGGTAAGGCTACAAACGGACGGGACCAGGTTCACCGGCCTTGGGGTCTACCCTAGTCGCGCCTGGTTATCACCCACCGCCCACCCTACCTATTCCTTACCTCCTATCCTCCGGTGTTAGTTTGGGCACTGTCCACGGACTAGTGCTCTCTACACCGGAACAGTCAGGAACCCGCTGCACAATAAGACTGGCAGCGGGAATACAAGCTTAGGGCTCACACCATAGGCACACTCACCTCCCTGTCTACACCCGACAGGGAGGGTTCAGCACACACCCCCGGGTCAACCCCCCGGGGATCGGGCCCCCTTATAATAGTTTTGAAGTCACCAGGGGTTTCTTTGTGAGTTCTTCCCCTGGGGACCGCGCCCCGAACTCACCTCCCTCGCCCATAAAATGTCTCCCCCTCTCGCTTCGCTCGCCACAATGGCCGACCCGGTCATACTGGCACACTTCGTAGACGGACTCTTCAAGTCCGTCCCCTCCCTCCAGCGCCACTTCGAAGCGTTCTCCCAACAGGCGAACGCCTCCACCCCCATCACCTCTACCAAGGAAATGGCTGAGGAGTCAAAACGCGCCATTCTTGACCTCACCAACGAGGTCAATAAAAGCCAGGCCTCCCCACTGTCCCCAGAGACAGAAACCCACATTGTGGACTCTGAAATGGAGTCCATATCGTCATCCACGTCCGACAATTCAGAGAATTCTTCGGACGAATTCACGCCCGTGACGGGTTCGAAAAAGCGCGCCAGGCGCGCTAAAAAGAAGGAGGCTTCGCTCTCACCCTCCCCCCCAACCAAGGCCCCCCGGACTGTGCCAGTGCCCTCCGCACAGCCCTCCCCGGTCCCCACCCCCGCCCCTCTCGCCTCTCCGGAAACCGCAGAAGCCACCTCAGGCCAAACGGTTCACCCCGGCCCCAAGACCCACGCGACCTTCCTCCACTCAGCCGAGGAAGGAGCGAGCTTGCCCCCCCGTCTTCGTCCATAATAAGGACAAATGGACCGAGATCTCTGGTTGGTGTAGTACCAACAAAATAAATTTCACTCGCGCCTCGGCTGCGGCTGACGGCATTAAAGTCCATCTGCCCAACTCCACGGAGTTTAGGGCTTTTACCAAACTCCTTCAGGCAAGAAGTGTGGAGTTCCACACCTACGACCTGCCTGAAGATCGTCTACTCCGGGTCGTCATCCGTGGCGTTCCCCGAGAAATCGACACCGAGTCGATTAAAGACGATCTAAAGGATCAAAAGGTCGCGGTGAAGGAAGTCCACCGTATGCACCGCCGAAACGCCGGAGAAGCGTTCAACATGGTCCTCGCCGTCTGCGAGAACTCCCCCGACGGCAAAGCCGTCTTTAACATCAAAACCCTCTGCCACCTGTCTGGCATAAGGGTGGAAACCCCCCACAAAGGCGGCCCTATAGGGCAATGCCACAACTGCCAGCTTTACGGGCACGCTTCGCGCAATTGCAGCGCAAAACCCAGGTGCGTCAAGTGCCTGGGTGACCACGGCACGAGCGACTGCTCTCGGCCAAAGGACCGCACACTCGCCGACTCGCCTCCAAGTTGCGTGCTATGCCGCCAGGAAGGCCACCCGGCCAATTACAGGGGCTGTCCCAAAGCCCCTAAGCCCAGACCGGTCTTGGTCAAGAGGGCAGCGGCCCGCGAATGGCGTAACGCCCCCCCCGCGCAACCCGCTCCACCTCGACTTTCCCCGTGGAGGCCTCTCCCTCCGAGGGACTTCCCACCCCTCCCAAAAGCGTCTTACCCCGCTTCATCCCCCCCCCCTCAACAGCAGCCTCCATCTCTGCTGGCCCCTCCCACAGCCATTCCTCAACAACCCCGACCCCAGGCCGCTACGCCTCCGCGTAGACCCCAGGCGGTCAAGGCCTCACCGCCCCCCCCCTCCTCCTACGCCGCGGATGATACCTCCGCCAACATGGCGTTCCTGGTGGACCTATTCGCGACAGTCAACATCCGTAGGGTCAACGAAATGGCCCGAAGCCTAAGGGCCGTCCGAAAGGACCCAATTGCCCTCCTTCAGTTGTTCGGTGACTACGCCGATGTCACCGAGTCCCTCGCCTCATTCTCCGCGAACCAATAATGGACGCAAACCCAAACAGCAGAATGAAACCCCGATCCCTCTTAATTGGCTATTTTAATGCTAATGGCATTAGTAGCCAAAGGGAGGAGATCGCCGCGTTCCTCCGCGATAATAATCTAGACATCTTTTTAGTGCAAGAAACCTTCCTGAAACCATCACAACGAGACCCTAGAATTGCGAACTACAATGTGGTCCGTAACGACAGATATCGTTCCGCCCTCGGCGGTACTTTGATCTACTACAGGAAATCCTTGCACTGCATACCCGTCCAACCTCCAACCCTCACCCACATAGAGACCTCGATCTGTCGGATAGGATTGACCGGCCATCAGTCGATCACGATAGTCTCAGCCTATTGCTCCCCTGTTAATACATCGGCAGATATCAAAAATGATATCAAGGCCCTTACCAACCTAAGTAGCTCGGTTATTATCGCGGGTGACCTGAATGCCAAGAGCGATGCTTGGAACAGCCGCTCGCGTAATAACAGGGGACGCCAGTTGGAGGACCTCAGCGGGCTCCTCCAATTCGACGTCATTGCACCCATGCACCCCACCCACTACCCCGCAAATATTAACCACCGACCGGACGTACTTGACATCGTAATCCTCAAGAATGTGAACCTTCGTT
The DNA here is from genome assembly GCA_016069955.1 of Drepana arcuata. NCBI lineage: Eukaryota > Metazoa > Arthropoda > Insecta > Lepidoptera > Drepanidae > Drepana > Drepana arcuata. Next base: position 22,374 of record JACCPG010005120.1, on the reverse strand, counting down.
TGCACTCAATGAGGTCTCACGACAAACTAGACTCAGACCACAGACCTGTAACACTAGCGCTATCCCCCCGATTAGGCCCCTCTGACACAGGTCGCCCCCTACCTCAGAAAAAGATAACAGACTGGAGGAAACTGGAGGAACTCCTCAAGTCCCCTTCATCTGTTCACTTAGATAGTATCCCGCCCCACATCGAGTCGGCAGCCGACACTCAAAAGGCGATCGATTCCCTCACAGCTCACGTACAGTCAGTCGTGGACTCCTGCTCGCGACAAGTTCCGGTGATGGAAGATCATCGCTGGAAACTTCCAGACGACGTGCGTGAACTGGTGACGGAAAAGAATGCCGCCCTCCGAGCCCATCGAGCTCAACCGACTGTAGCGAACCGCACCTTCCTGTGGTCACTCCAGCGCAAGCTGAGATACCGCATGAAGGACCTGCGTAACGCTCGCTGGAACAAGTTCCTAGGGGAACTCGAACCAAGTCACATGGCCTTCTGGCAACTCCAACGTAAACTCCAATCTGACCTCACCGCGCCCATGCCTCCTCTCACTCGTCCGAACCAAGGGCCCGCCTTTGACGACGACGAGAAGTCCGAGTGCCTGGCCGACAGTCTCGAGGCTCAATGTACGCCCAGCCCCCTGCCGGTAGACCAGCAACACCTCGAGAAGGTGGACGCCGAGGTCGAAAGCAAACTGTCCAATCCACCCTCCGAACACCCGGATCACCCCATAGCCCCAATCACGGTCGATGAAGTCCGGAAGGTGATCGATGGTCTCCACCCTAGGAAAGCTCCTGGCCCCGACGGTATCCCTAATAGAGTCATCAAACTTTTCTCCCCCTATCTGATAGTTTTGCTCACTGCCATCTTCAATGCAGCATTGAGCAACAACTTGTTCCCCCAATCCTGGAAAAGTGCGACGGTCATAGGTATTCCTAAGCCGGGGAAACCCAAGACCGAAGCCTCCAGTTACCGCCCTATCAGTCTCCTCATCGTTCTCGGCAAAATATACGAGAGACTTGTCTATAATAGATTAAAGAGTTTTGCTGACTCTGAAAAAGTAATTCCAGATCAACAGTTTGGCTTTCGAACCAAACACTCGTGTGTCCAACAAGTCCATCGTATAGTGGAAGACGTCAGTAGCGGCTTTCAACGCGGATATCCCACGGGTATGCTCCTCTTTGACGTGGCGAAGGCATTCGACAAGGTCTGGCACAACGGCTTAATATACAAGCTGTACCAGTTGGGCGTGCCGGACCGTCTCGTACGCATAGTGCGGGACTTTTTGTCGAATCGTTCCTTTCGCTACAGAGTGGAGGGCACACTCTCTTCCCCTCGTCCCATAAGAGCAGGAGTCCCGCCCTCTTCTATTCACGCTGTATACGAGCGATTTCCCCACCCTTAGAAAGGTCAAAAGCGCACTATTCGCTGATGACACGGCCATATACTGCAGAGGTTTATCCCCTGAGGCGATTCGCGGCTACCTCCAGACCGCGGCCAACGCCCTAGGGCGGTGGTTTCGGAAATGGAGAATAGAAGTGAACCCCTCAAAAAGCGCAGCCGTCCTCTTTTGGAAAGGCAAGCATGCCCTACGGACAGCCCCCATAACTCTCTTCAGCAATCCCATTCCATGGGAAGACAAGGCCAAATACCTGGGAGTGACCCTCGATCGTAAACTTTCCTTCCATCACCACGTGAAGACGGTACGCGCGCGAGCCGCCTTCGCGCTCGGTAGACTCCATTGTATGCTAAATTCGAAGAGTAAACTCTCATTGAAATCCAAGGTGAGGATTTACTTGACGTGCATCAGACCGATCATGACTTACGCGTGTGTTGTGTTCGCACAATCCAAAAAGTCAGTACTCCACCCCCTTCAAGTGCTCCAAAGCCGGTTCCTCCGGAGAGCCACAGGTGCCCCGTGGTACATGAGAAACAGTCAACTTCATGTTGACCTAAAAGTCCCCACGATCAAACAGTTTATGAAATAACTGTCGAAACGCCATTTCGATTCTGCTGAAAATCATCCCAACCCTCTCGTCGTATCGGCCGCCCGTTACACACCCTCCCTTATATCGAAAATAAGGCGCCCAAAACATGCCGTCATCGAGCCGGATGACGACATAACGGTCCTCCAGGACGCCCGACGACGACACACAAACGACACTACACAAAACCGACCATTGTTCCGTCCTCGCCGGCGAGGCTCGACGCGAATAAGCCGTAACGTTCCCCTCAGACTCTCGCAAGTGCCGGCCCGAGCCGAGCCAGTAGCGCAAATCCCCTCCCCAATCAACTAAATAATAATAAAATACCAGACCAGCCCAGCTCCCTTGCTCGCGAACCAGCAACGCCCTAAGCCGAGGTTCGAACCCCACAGGGGGTGCCCTTAGCTGTGTTGCTTAATACTTAAGTGCCTGGCTGGAGGCCTAGGTCTCGCCATTGACCGGTTAAGTAGCAAAAGTTCCCGGAACTCACGCTACGAGAGACAATACAAAAAAAAAAAAAAAAAAAAAAAAAAAAAATTTCCCATCAGGTGGGCCGTATGCTTGCTTGCCACTCTTGTTGTATAAAAAAAAATAAAAAAGTGGGAACATAAACACTCATAAATATTTGCATATTTTTATATTATTATTATAATTATTTACATTTATCTGATTAACTTATATATATATATATAATTCGGGTAAAACTGCAGGACCCAACTAGGCCCAAATAATAATTTAAGAAATTCGTACAAAGCGAAAATTATACACAGATATAGCAATATAGGTAGTAGTTATAGATCACACAGGCTCCGATGAAATTAATGCGTGGGAAGTAAATTGGGATGTTTGAGCGTAACGACAATTTCGGGGTTCGGAGAATAGTTATTCTTGTCCAACCTTTCATAATTTCTTCGAAGATTGTCGATGATTATTCTCGTGAATGAACTAAGAAATCGTCTTGGCAACCTGCCAGATGCACTTTATCACACCATTGAACGGGTGATTACACGTAACGGGTTGCTCTGTATTGTATCATCAAGAACGCTTACTTTATCATTATATAACCTCCAACATAGTTTAATTACATCGTAAAATGCTGTAGTAGCAGCTGAATATTTATTTCATATTTCTTTTAGACTGTAACAAAAATTTTCAAGAAACTATAATCGGATTATATGCATCAACATGATGTAATTATTATATACTACAACTATTATTATAGACATGCATTGCCTATGTAGCTCGCAACACCAAGTGTTCACAATCTCTAGTCTTACATTGTAAGGAAACAAGGATAAAAAATAAGAGCATAGTGACTTTTTAGTTTTATGTGGAGAATGGAAAACTCAACAACATACATACATACATACATATCATCACGCCAAGTCCCTAACGGGGTAGGCAGAGAGTATAGAGCGCCAGTTCTCTCTAGACTTACATACCTCTTTCGCTTCGTCCACATTCATCAGTCTCTTCATACATGCTCGTCGGTTTCGAGTACTCTTAACGTTCCCGTCCTTCAGAGTCCGATCTATTTGATCCAGGTAGTTGGAACGTGGCCTTCCTCTGCCTCTTCTTGCACACACTTTGCTTTGTATATCTGTTTCGTCAATCTTTCTTCACTCATCCTTTCTATGTGTCCAAACCAGCGTAACATGCCTTTCTTCATCTTTACAATCACGCCCTCATTCACGCCAGTTGATTTGCGAATCTCTTCATTGCGGATTCGATCTAATATCGTTACGCCGCACATTTTCCAAAGAGATCGCATCTCGACTGCATTCAAGCTATTTTCATACTTCCTCTGACATACCCAGGATTCAGAAAACTCAACAAATACTCAGAAATACTTAGAAACGCTCAAAAATGTCTAACAAATAAGAAATGTTAGCACCGTATAATCCCAATTCTTGTTAATTGCCCTTTTATAGAGTACCCTATCATTTGTTTCAGCAAGTATTACGAATATTTGCATAATGTATATTATGATCAATAGTGTATATTTAGGTTTCACTGACAGTTTGAATAACAATTTCGCGTGAGTACTGAACTGATAAATATCGAAGCACACATCGATAGATATTGTGGTACGCAAAAACGGCAACAATTTGCCCGATCAGAAGCCTAATTTATAAGCTCGGGTACTCAACCAAATGCCCACAGTGAGATGGGTTGGGGCACACGCGGGTGCCAATATTCTTAAGAATTTACATAATAAACGAACCTTAAAAAGACCTTGCTACAAGTACAACGAAACAAGTTTCATCCGATATATATGTATAAGTAAGTATCATTTAAGAAAAGTACTGTGGTACCTACAAAATCTAACTAGGTTGTTATTTTTTATTTCATTAATAGTTAAATTAGTTGTTAGTTAAAAAACCATAAAGCCGTTTGACGGCGTGAATGTTAATCATGTATGTTGCCATTTTGTTAATTTTGGATATTTGTTTCATTTCTTCTTCTATGTTTTATTTATATACTTTAGGTGTAGTTAGTTTTGCCAGATACATACATTGATGTAAATACTCATTGGATACATACTGTTAAATGTATTTGTATATAAATAAATAAAGCACTGCAATTCACAATCGGTGTGAGTATTGTTTCCCTTCCCATTGTTGATCAAAATCATGCAATACAGAATTTGAGTTCTTTTGAAATACAAATTAATGGATTATCATAAAACCCCTCACCCCTGGGCGGATGTAGTATAGTATATAGAATGGCGCTAACTAACTGGACACCGAGTTGCGGCGACAGTTCCTAATGAGTTATAGCATGTATACAGCTGAGTCCACAGCGTGTTAGCACGCGCCAACCGACGTGTCGCCTCATTATAGAACCGCGTATAATTCATACACCTAAATGTATATAAGAGCTTACCAATAATTAGCATTTCGGCACCAAAAAAAATTACATATGACATAACGAAATTACTATATGGCGTGATCTGATGAAGAACAAGAATTAGAATAATGAACCTTTAGTTGAGGTTGAGTGAGTTAAAGAACGTATAAAATTAAATTTATAATTATGTACATATCCTCACGCCCACAAAGGTCCCCAAAGGAGTGAGCAGATGTGTATAAGTTACAGTACCCACACACCCACTTTACGCCAGATATATATTTTAGGTGCTAACGTGACAGAGGGCGAGCTCGTCGCTATTACTCAATTACATTTATACATACGCCATTTAATTTCTTCTTAAGCGTATAAAGATGTCCTCTCGACGTTTTCCTTCACCGTAAAGCTCGAGGTGTGAATAATCACACATTAAATTTAATTATTAATAATCGTTATGATTTTGATAGGTACAAAAGCCAGTGAAAAAATGGGCTTAATATATATTTTCGCGGCTTCCTACTCTAATTAGCAAGCAATTTAATAACACCCACAGTTTACCGGAGATAAACATTAAAGATCCGCATTAACGGCACGACGTCTATGAATTTCTTCTTATATATTTATGAGAAGGTTTCCTGTGTTGCGATAACTCGTTTGGGCGGTAAGTAATAACATTACGATGATATTTACCGACCAAATTAATAGTTCCTTGTCCCCTTATAAATAGATAGTAGTCAAGATAATAATATCCACAAATTAAGTATCTAAATTATTAACAAAACTAGCAGTGGCCCGCGGTTTCACCTGCGTAATATCTTATTATATGTGTTTGATGATAGCTCCAGTCCCATCCACTCCGCAATAGCATAGTGATATAGTATAGCTTACTATATTTTTATCAGATTAGTAGTTCCTATGTTGAACACACTCAAACAAACTTTGCCTCATTATATATTTTTTATCCAAATAAGTAAAATTATATACATACATTCACGCCTTCCCACAAGAGTCCCGAAGGGTTAGGTAGAGGAGTGTACTTGGTTCCCACACGCCAACATTTCGCCGGAGATATATTTATGTGTCAACGTGACAGATGGCGAGTCCATCGCTGTTTCTCTAGCACAATATAATTCTTTTAGTTTCTTCTCAACAATATGCAGGTTTTGTTTTTGACGTTTTCCTTCGACATGACTAATTTCGGTAGGAACTTAAGTTCACAAAAACTAATCATTACTATCGGGATTCGAATTTGCAATTTTCATGTTGCAGGCGACTGTTCGACCCACTTGGCCACCATGGTTATAAGTTAAATTATCAGAGGATATATATTATGCAGTTATGATATCGTATTATTATCTCCGTATAAACCCAAGCACGAGCGGCCCACGTACAAACTGACCTAATTTCAACAGTCGAGCGCAGTTTTAAGGTTGCCTATTCACACTTTGGGAAGCCTGATAAGGGGGAAATAAACCAGACGATTTGATATATTTAAATTACCTACCGACATGTACCGCTTAGTAATATATTTTTCTAATAAAAAGCAATATTTTTATTCTACTTGAACATAAAAATTTGCATGTTTCGCACGATCACGACTCGGTACACATTTAACGTACCTAATTGTATTAATAAATTAAGAAATACATACATATCAGCACGCCGAGTCCCTAACGGGGACTTACATACCTCTTTTGCTTCTTCCACATTCATCAGTCTCTTCATACATCCTCGTCGGTTTCGAGCACTCTTGACGTTCCCGTCCTTGAGCGTCCGATCGCTTTGATCTAGGTTATTGGAACGTGGTCGTCTTCTACCTCTTCTTGCACAAACTTTTGCTTTGTATATCTGTTTCGTTAATCTTTCTTCACTCATCCTTTCTCCATCCATATGTCCAAACCAATTAAGAAATAGTTTTATAAAAGCTCCCACATGTTCTTAAATTCTTTTAGTTAATTCCTTCGCACATCTCTCTACGGAGGGGTAGAGTATTCCAGCATAAGTGAAAAGCTTACAGAACTTAACTAAGATTGGCTGTGCAATAGCTGTGTCTCTGTTAGTCCACCCAAAATAATTATTCGACGACAAAGTGATGGATTCCTCTTGGATTACGGTAACCGCTTACCATAAAAAAGTCCGCGCTTATTTGCACTGTAGGGTAACATTTTTTTATAACTTCAATTTTGAAGTGAATATAATAGACAAAGTGAATAGATTGCCGCGAACTGTTTATTCATGCAGATTGAAACCAAGTTAATTTGAATGAATAACTATGACGTTGAGAATCTGCCATTATGAATAGCAAAATGATAAAGCTCGCCGAGTTGCACGTTCATCAAGCAACGAAATGAATAGATTAAGACAAGTGTGAAACAACATTTGCAGTGGGTATTCTACCTACATTCATACCCCCGCACTGCCAGCAATGGAAGCAGTACATTATCACTGATTCAAAAGCAAGCTAAATTAAATTTATGCTACATTTGGATTTGTGCAAATTGTTTTTAATCAATCAAAACCTTTAAACATTAATTAAATCGAAGATATACAAATATACCTTACCTACCCCTTCCTACATACCTCCCTTACCCTTACTTATCCCTTACCTACCACTTCGGAAATCCCGAAATTCCCGATGAGGTAGGCAGTGATGTAAGAACAGCTTCTTTATTTTTCGTCTAAGTATGCTTTCCCTAACGGTCAAACTCATGGTTTAATTAATCACTACATCAGTTCAGAAAAACTCATTGGTACAGTCTGGATTGGAATCTGCAATTTTGATTTTATAGCCAAAGTTTTGAACCACTCGTCCACTTCGGGTAAAAAACGTCTTATTGTTGCTTATTTCACGGTTTTGAAAACATCCCTAGAGGCTTAGGTAAGGCATTCCATAAGCACGAAGACGTCTAATGTCCTTAAAATCGGTTCTCGCTCACCGTAATCAACGAAAATCTTGTAAATCTTCAGCATTTTAAGTCCGGTAAAATGTACAAGCTTGACCCGTCTATCGTTTCACCGAATAATAATGCATTGACGAAGTAAATATACCTACAGTCGCGGCAGCTAATGGAAAAGCATTTTCAACAGATATAGTAATGGCCCACCCTGTGTGATATATGGACTATAATCACTACGGTGCGTTCCATATTCTATTATTACTTCTATCAATGACGCATTTTGTTCCAATTTTCCAGATAAACAAATGTACTTCATTTACTTAATGTATATTTCTATTTAGTAATCTACCTTCAAAAGGACTCTTCTTGCTTAACAATCATAGGTCAAGATTATATGATATTATATGATATTAGCATTATACGTGTCTAAGTTTTTATTAAATACTGTTATAATACGACAAGTATTTTGGCTTTTGACGACCTGTGTGGTCCTACCTGCAAAGCTAATAACCGGGATCGATCCCCATAGAGGGTAGATATTTATTAGAACACTAGTCTTTGTACCTTAGGTTGGTAACGATGATAGTGTGGTTATATATATCATCATATGTATGAATGATAATCGAGACTGTATGAAGAGGCTGATGCATGTGGAAGAAGCGGAAGAGATCTTTGAGTCTTAAAGAGCAAGGGCGCTCAACTCACTCCTACCCCATGAGGATCTCGGTGATGTGATATATCGTGACCGTATCAAAAGTTTTTTAGTTAGTTAGCTCCAGACCTCAGATCATGCTACACAAACAGATGAATAATCGTCGTTCTCACTATACTCGTTTATGTCAGTATGTGTAGAATTATATCCCACCTAGCTTTTCTTGATCGCCATGCCAAATGAAATTGTATTACGTGTTCGCCCGATGTTTACGATTCAGGTAAAGAGTTGGCGCCACGCCGTCTCAGTTCCCTTGCGACTCGTGGGTAACACCGCTTTACAAATTATAAAGTCTTATTAAGCCCGCCAACTGTCTTTAAGTAAAATAATGGCGAAATAATATATATTATGAAATATAATTTCTGGCAGTTCATGACAACTAGTTCCTGGGTTTGCACTAATGGCTTAGTAATAAAAAAAAAACAAACAGTCTGAAATTATTGTGTCGTATAGGAAACTATTAACGAAAATGATTGGAATGTCTGAAACCTCAACATTTTAGAATGTTTAAAAGCGATTCAAGTAAATAATAAAACACACAACGCGTAATCGTCTACTTTCGATTACCTTTTTGTAAATAGGCGCAGTCTGACACAATATTACGTTGTTAGCAGTAACATACATTACCATTTTGTAAGTGTCACTTTACCAATATAAGCCTTTATCCTGAACAATTTCACCAAAATTGAGGTAACTATATTATCAATAAGCAGTCATATACATCTTCATCGTCAAACTAAATGAAAACTTCAAGAGCAATTTTATTTAACATCGATTGCGTACCCTGAAACCCATATGAAATTTTCTAATGCTATTGCAATCATCGCTAACATGCACGGCCTATTATCTGGTCACTAGGAACACAGTAATGTCTGAGGGGAATCAATAACGGTGACAGCGGGGTTTTATTAAAAATCTATGTCACCATATATCAAACTGAGGGGCCTTCAGTCCGCGCCATCAATCCATCGCACGTGACGAAATGAATTTACAAAATGTAACAGCGTCGCGTGGGAAGTTTACTCTGCGACATTAATTCCGCGGCAGGCGAGGAGCACGAGGCCGCGAGAGAAATTCTCCCTTTACCGTCTAACATAAGCGAGCCACCTTCATCAAGGAGTTTAATTCACATTCCGAGACACTAATTAAATTCCGTCAAACTGCGAGCGAATCTTTTCGCTTTGAAACTACTTGCCTATGGAAGTATGGAAGTTTAACAGTGCGCCATTGCTCGCACTTACTTACAACTCATTACATTTTGGCTTAAATTAAAAGTTTTGTGGCTGCTGTTAGGCGAAAGTTTAATTTTAATGCAAATTTATTAAGTTTAGGCAGAGGTGTAGGTAGTACCCACACACCCACTTTCCACCAGAGAAATATTTTAGGTGTCAACGTAATATTACTTTTTGTAAATAACAATGGAACACGTGTACCTATACTCATATTTAACCGATCCAATCGAAGCATCGTTTATGTACAACACACGTATAACAGCACTAGAGTTAGCAAGAAATATGGAAAGCTTTACGTCTTAAGGGAAAGCTAACAGATCCGTAAATATTAATCCAATGCTATATGAAATGTGACAGCAACATTATTGTGGCAATACAAACCATCGTTCCAGACCATACACACCTGTAAGTGATGAGAAACGTGACATTATATTAAGTAAAAGTTTCGCCAAGCACTTCGTCTGGATTAGAAGTAACAAAATAATACAAATACCAGCGTACCTACATATACTATTATGGTTTAAGACATTTATTTCTCAAAAGAATACAATTCACTTAAATTGAGAAATACAGGTTTACTTATAACTAGCACAAATATTAAGGTTCGAAGAACGATAGGTGGGTAGTCTTGATATTAAAAAAAAAAACATAGTAAGTAAACAATACAGTAGTTCCTATTAAGTATCGCTTCGAGAAGGCATTTAGATAGCAATATTTGGAAATAATAACAGAACTAATCTACAATCGAGAAAAATCCTTTAAGATGTGGTGCTTTAGAGATTTTTTGTATAAGGTGAAGGACTGAATCTCTTTAATACTGTTAGGCAGTTTGTTATATAGGTTTGCTCCTTCATATTATATTAAGGTGTTTACAGGATGGTAATTATACAATAAAATATTAAAAAATAATTGAACGATACCATTTACGATATATTGACAAGAATGAGGTTTCGAAGCAAACCCGTCGAAATATGACACTCGATTTTTATATTTTTTACGGGTGGCGACGGCATAACGGTGTGTCGCCCACAAAGTTTTCAATAACGTCCTAAAAACGAATATTATTGTAATCAACAATGAAAATTTATAACTTTTAATTGGCTACTCCGAATGCGATGAAACTAACTCTATATACGAAACACCGTGGAAAAATCAGATGCATTAGCTTATTTTTCACGTCATGTCTGCACAAACAAACAGGCAAAATGGTAGAGATAGGGTTCATGACACGCCACCTCGTAGTGAAAAAGATCGGCTTTTATTGTTAAACATACTAGTTAATGTGTGCTGCAAATTTTACACTGCGCTAAATGTATTGATAGTTGTAGTATACCACGATTCTTTATGAAAAAATATTTGAACAAAAATTTCACCCTTTTATTGTACATTCTATATACTATATATAGAATGTACTACATATATTTTTAGATGTATGTAGTCTATACAGTGTTTTCTAGTGAAGTATTGGAAGCGATTTCACCCACAAGTCGAGTGGAGAGGTTCGACAAGTGTCATCCGGCTCCGCAAGGGCCCTCTGCTGTGAACTCAGGCGCGCTATCGACGACACTGCCTCTAATCAGTGGTCAGGGAAGTTATTTTATCACCCATTCTGGTATATAAAAAGCTTTCTTTTATATTAGTGACATGATGATATGTAGGTATGTCACCTACATATTATCATCATGCCGAGTCCCTCACGGGGTACGCAGAGGGAGAATAGCGCCAGTTCTCTTTTGCTTTGTCCACATTCATCAGTATCGTCATACATGCTCGCCGGTTGGGACATTTATTTTATTTATAATACAATAGCTGTGTACGCGACTTCGCCCGCGTGGAATTTAACAAAAAAAATACATTTATATATTTTTCAGTTTCTAAAATAAAAGTAGCCTAAGTTACTTTGTCAGGCTTCAACATCAGCGATCTGCCAGTGAAAGTGCCGTCAAAATCAGTCCAGACGTTTCAGAGAAAACATCGAGAGAAAACCTGTCTTATTTTTTGAGAAAAAAGGCAGACGCGTATGTATAGTCGTGCTTAAGTAACGGCGATGGACTTGGCATCTGTCACGTTTGCACCTAAAATATATCTCGGAAAGTGGATGTGTGGGTACTACTTATACACCTCTGCCTACCCCGTCGATGATCTTTGTGATAAGGCGAGAGGATATATGAAAATATATTTTGTTATATCCTTTTCATATATAGTTAAAAATCATTAACAATTTTAAACGCTGAAAAGAGGCTTAACGCTAGAACACGATTTTCTTTGTAAACGGGTTAGGAAGGCGAGTTGGGAGTTAAGTCGTTTAAATATTTGATAGCCAGCTAAATCGGGCTTATTCGATCAGATCTAATGTTTTGATAAGGAGCTGTGGTGACTGAGGTGTCGTTGCATAGCAAAGATGGTAAGCTCAAATCCCGAATGTACCCACGAGTTTTTTTTAACTTAGTAAAGTGATTAGTCACTCCACGAGACTGGTGAAGGAAAAAATCGACGGGAAACTTGGACACGTCTAAGAAGAAATTCGAAGACGTATGTACAATTGCGCTTGAGGAACGGCGATGGACTCGCCGTCTGTCATGTTGGTACTGAATACTGTAAGTACTGTAAGTACTGAAACTGAATATATTTCCGGCAAAAAGAGTGTGAAAATGAATAAAAATAAGATATATATAATAGGCATGCGTATGTGAAAGCAAAAGCAAATAAAGAGCAAATGTTGATACACTTAAATAGATTTTTAAGGTACGTTCAAAGCTCTCAAGTTACAAGTAGCAAATTATCCGGATCAAGAGACTCCTACCACTCCCTTCCCTTTGATGTTACGCTCTCAGTAAATACATAATGCCAATGCGGTGTTAAATTAATTAAAATGCTGCGCAAATAAACTTTTTAATGAATTTCTGTCTTCTTATATCCCAAATTAACATCAATGTCACACTTCAGTGAATAATTCGTTAATTAACTAAATGCCTTGAGGGTGCAAGCACACGCTGCCTTCGTGTCTTCACTTCTAAACTCGATGAAAAACAATTAAAATAGTTCGATGTAAAACCCTACTACGGGCTTGGCCGTATGCTTGATACGGACTTATTCTTTATCAACACTCCGTCCCACAGGGGCCCTGAAGCGGTAGGCAGAGATCAAAAACACCGCTTCGCTTTCATTTTCCCTTGAGATATATTTTGGTGAAAACGTGACAGATAGCTATGGCGATAGTCTTCGGCGCCTGAGGAAAGGACGAAGTTATCAGTCGGCAGCGACTGAAACCTTCATTTTTGCTTCTTTGCGGTATTGAGGCAAGCGAACATAAGGCTAACCGCAAGCTTGTTTGCCACTTTAGTAGTAAAAAAGGATGCGGTTTTCAACGAGGCTTGCACAACTGGTGCTATCTGCAGCTCGCTGTCGTTCTAGTATTCAGAGTTACACGATAAGTTTATCGATCATTTCCCTGTAGCTATCAGCGCTTCCGCCAGGATCATTAGTAGCTGTCAACTGTTTGTTATTGTATTCATCGCTCGTATGTACATTGCATACATCCGAAATGAACAAAAATGACAGTGATATCATGACTGCGTGTTTTCAGTTGTAAGGAGGGATAGTATAGAGGTATACAGATTCTAGGGAGAGAAATGTAATGTTTGTACCCGGGTACTACTACACACCACTTCCAATCCCTTCGGGCACCTTGTGGGAAATCGTAAAGAATATATATACACAGTATAAAGACTAACCTGGTCCCTGACACTGGCTGCCACACGGCGTCGAGCGGCGTATGCGCAGGTGATGCTGGTACATTTTCCGCTCCGCCCGTCTCCGTTCTACCGTCCCATCCCTAAAACAATATTTTATTCAATACTACATTATACATTACTTAGGAGGTTGTCCGCCGCGTATGTCTCTCTGTCTTTCTCTAAGCAACAGTACGTAATTCAAAAATACCATACCATGTAGATATTGAAGAAAACTAATATGAGGAGGTCTTTATGAGCAACAGAAGCCAAAAGTACAAAAGTAAATATCCAAAACAATTTTTGTCTATTTGCGTAAGGAATTGAATTCATTTGTCATCGATGTATTAATAGATGCTAACTTAAAGTATAAATAAGCTCTGTTTTATCGTAGGAAAAATTACCCCGATACTCAGGCTGCGATCATGTTGCAAATTATTATTTTTACACCGAATCTAGGTGGGAATGGGGACAGCTAGTAATATAGAGACATATTAACCTCTGGAATAATATTTACCTGACGATGTAAGCCAGTATTCCATACAAAAGATCAAAAATAGTTTTATTTTTACGCATTTAGACAGATTTTTTTAATAGACAGATATATAATACATACGTACTGAAAGAAGTCGACCATACATTTATAATGAGAGACATACTACCAATTCTACTTGCACTTGATAGGTTTTTATCCTTATCGTTTATCGCGATCTCTCATTATGGTAAAAAACTCACGGACGAGCCCTATCGGAAAGTAATTAATGGATCGATAGGCCCTAACTTTATAAAAGCACAAAGAACATTATCACTTTCAAAGTAATTTGGTTTCTGATCCGATCGTGAATACTTTTTACTTTGTCGCAACTTTAGGACCAAAGTCAAATTTTAAGTTAAATAGGCTCTTGTTTAAAGATGGTTTCTTCCGGTGATTTAAATTACAAAACGGAATTTAGCTCCAACCGGATTAGTTTGCTACCCTTTGCTTATATTCTGTTGCACAGATATTACTGGATCGAGACCGTGTGACAAATGTACGATATAGTTGAGTTCTGTGAGGATACATTTAATAAATCTACGTACGGTACCTACGTAAATATTATCATATTCATAACATTACATTACATGACACATTATTCATATATATGACATAGTATTTATTTATTTATAGTAGTACTCTCACGCCTTCCCACAAGGGTCCCCGAAGGGGTAGGCAGATGTGTATAGGTATTACCCACACACCCACTTTCCGCCGGTGACATATTTTATGTGCCAACGTGACAGATGGCGAGTCCGTTGCCGTTACTCAAGCACGACTGACTATACATACGCCTTTGAATGTATTATCAATCGTATGCAAATATCTCGATGTTTTCGTTCACCTTAAAGCTCGCGGTGTAACTAATCACTGTTCATAAGTTCAGAAAACTCATTGGTACAGTCGGGATTCGAACTTGCAATGCATTGTGTTACAGGCGTCTGCTCGAACCACTCGGCCACCACGGCTTTTTACATTTATAGTAAACCAGATATTTCTTCAACAGTCCGTCACCCTTGTGAGGTTTAAAATCAATATCATAAATATTCACCACGAATATTAATGTATTTTCTGTGAAATATTAATATAGAACTATGATTGTTATTTCAGCCTTCCGCTATCCATGATTGAAAACTGCATTTAAATGTGATGCTGAATATCCAGTTGTATCTGCATTGAATACCCCGTCCGTCGCCTCGACGCCTGTACGGCTTAAAGGACATTTGATAGCCAGCAATATGTATTTAAAAACTTATTGTATATCTGGTAGTAAATTGTTATTTTAAGTAATATTTCACAAATGAAAATATTATCTAATTTAACTTAAATTGTTTGAAACATCGGTATGTTAAATTCATTGAATTATAAGAAAGAACAAAATAATTAAGTTATATCTCAATCGAAAGACATGTGTATAGTCGTTCTTGGGAAGGCCTGAATAAGAAAATCTCAAGTGTCTGATCTATCTGGTGGAGTGTACTTACGTATTAGGAGTAGAAGTTCCTTATGTCAAGGCCCTACAACTCACATATCTGTAGAATGCCACTTGAGCAGCAGACTTTAGATAAGTAGGAGGCAAAAGGATATCACGAACAAGTCGGAGCTGATGCTACTATTGGTACACGCCAACTATGTAATAGCTACGATGTCTTCCAGCAAAACTCGAGTAGACACTATACCAACGACGATAGAAAAAAGTCGCGTTCATTCCCCATTCGGACACCATTTATAATTTATTTTATCGATTCGTAACCAGTGGGTTATACTATTGCATGTAACACAGCATAGAAATAACACGGTCACTGATACCTCGGGCCTACAACGCATACCGCGTGTACGGAGTGTTTAGTAATAGTCTCATTATAAATTCAACTCATAACAAAAGGATGGCGTATGTCGTGTGATATTATGTCCTTTGCTCCAAGCATTTTGAATTTGTTAGAGAATTCAAATGTGTTCTATACCGGACATCGCAAATATCAATAACACATTAAAGAAAAACACAAATTTCAAACATTGCATGAATATGCGTAAAATTTTGTAATTTCACAAGAAGATCTAAATGTTCGTTTTTATAACGAAATGAACATAACAACCTAAAATAAATAATAGTTTTAAAAAACTAAAAAAATACACTTTATATAGAAAATCCAACTATAAAATAGAAAATTTTTTGTGATTATTTTAGCGATTAATGATTATTACGTAGCGTATTATCAAGTTTATCTTTCGAATCAGCATCAGCACCTTTGCTTATCAGTGCAAAAATGAATATAAAAAATCGCTGATCCTGATTATCCTAGTAAGGATAACGGTTCAAAATGCCTACAACGCATACCGCGTGTACGGAGTGTTTAGTAATAGTCTCATTATAAATTCAACTCATAACAAAAGGATGGCGTATGTCGTGTGATATTATGTCCTTTGCTCCAAGCATTTTGAATTTGTTAGAGAATTCAAATGTGTTCTATACCGGACATCGCAAATATCAATAACACATTAAAGAAAAACACAAATTTCAAACATTGCATGCATATGCGTAAAATTTTGTAATTTCACAAGAAGATCTAAATGTTCGTTTTTATAACGAAATGAACATGACAACCTAAAATAAATAATAGTTTTAAAAAACTAAAATAATACACTTTATATAGAAAATCCAACTATAAAATAGATTTTTTTTTGTGATTATTTTAGCGATTAATGATTATTACGTAGCGTATTATCAAGTTTATCTTTCGAATCAGCATCAGCACCTTTGCTTATCAGTGCAAAAATGAATATAAAAAATCGCTGATCCTGATTATCCTAGTAGGTAAGGATAACGGTTCAAAATGTTTAAAATATTGAATTGTCATCGGTCCTTAATAAGTATGCCAAATTTCGAGTTAATCCGGCGTTTTGAAGGGGGTTAAAATCATGTTCAAAGATTCCGTTACATACTAACATACAAACATACATACGTCTCAAGCTAATAAAAGCGTATTAATGAGATGAAATACACGCCAAGCATTTAAAACGAGAATACGTTACGATTCCGAAAAGGAGGAATAAAATCTCCGGCTGTCAAAGCTGTCATGGTTGGAACCCATGTACCGCTTACACCCACTGACCGTAAACCTCAATTTCATTAAATGTGGATACAATAACTTACTGCAATGTAACTGAACGAGTGAAGTGGCCGACAAGTGCTTGATTAATAGGAAATAAACTACATCGTAAAACATAACGAGCACAAATGAAAATGCGTGAATTATTCTCTAAACATTACTGTTATGTTCCCTCGTAATCAGTTATTGCAGGCACGCAGCGGCGCGCATAGCTCGCGCTCAAGCACGCCGGGGCTAATAGAAACAGTCTCTTGTTTTATCCCCTTTGATAGAAAGGTTCGGTGCGAGGAATTTTTATTCGCAATGGAGCATATTGACTATAGCGTCCAAGGTATCCCGCCGCTTTTTCATACCGACCAAAAGCTGATGCCATTTATATCGCAGTATTCTGATCAGACTCTTATATAGAAAATATGTTACAACGAAACCGGCGAGCATGTATGAAGAGACTGATGAATGTGGACGAAGCGAAAGAGGGTATGTAAGTCTAGATAAAAAAAGCGCACTACCTTCTCTGCCTATAGGTAATAGTTTTATAAAAAAATAACCAAAAGTGCATCATACATGTTCATAGTGAATTGATCGGTAGTAAAACAATACAAAGGAAATCAATGTTTATAAATTCATATATATATAATTCTTCTGTGCGTGTGTATGTGACTAAACTTGTCTTAAACGGCTGGCCCAATTTTGATGAAAATATTTCTATGTTTTCAAGTGGATTCGAGAATTCACTATTAGACTCGATGGGTGGCGCTGCGTTCATGTTTCGGGAACTTCCTTTTTTTTCCCAAGTGAAGCTGGGCGATACGGCTAGTTTACACATAGTTTATAAATATATTATAACTCTACCCTTACCAAAGTTTCCATGAAAAAAACCCGTCATAAGTAGAAACGGTGAAACAAACACGACAGTACAAGTAGTGACCGCGAGTTAAGTAGCTTAACGCAGAGACAGGAGACTGTAAATATTCCCCTGACATGATGACATGGAACGACCAAAAACAGTGACTAGGCAAAACAGCACGTAATATTTCCAATAGTTTGTAATTCTATGATAGTGTTGCACAAACAATGGCCTTTTGTTGATCGCACTCTCACAAGGGGTGGTTATTGTTGTAAGTAATACATGCCGAAATAAGTTCTATTTATAACCTTTGTGTACTACTATCCTACTAATATCCTGATTATCCTAGTAAGGATAACGGTTCAAAATGCCTACAACGCATACCGCGTGTACGGAGTGTTTAGTAATAGTCTCATTATAAATTCAACTCATAACAAAAGGATGGCGTATGTCGTGTGATATTATGTCCTTTGCTCCAAGCATTTTGAATTTGTTAGAGAATTCAAATGTGTTCTATACCGGACATCGCAAATATCAATAACACATTAAAGAAAAACACAAATTTCAAACATTGCATGCATATGCGTAAAATTTTGTAATTTCACAAGAAGATCTAAATGTTCGTTTTTATAACGAAATGAACATGACAACCTAAAATAAATAATAGTTTTAAAAAACTAAAATAATACACTTTATATAGAAAATCCAACTATAAAATAGATTTTTTTTTGTGATTATTTTAGCGATTAATGATTATTACGTAGCGTATTATCAAGTTTATCTTTCGAATCAGCATCAGCACCTTTGCTTATCAGTGCAAAAATGAATATAAAAAATCGCTGATCCTGATTATCCTAGTAGGTAAGGATAACGGTTCAAAATGTTTAAAATATTGAATTGTCATCGGTCCTTAATAAGTATGCCAAATTTCGAGTTAATCCGGCGTTTTGAAGGGGGTTAAAATCATGTTCAAAGATTCCGTTACATACTAACATACAAACATACATACGTCTCAAGCTAATAAAAGCGTATTAATGAGATGAAATACACG
The DNA here is from genome assembly GCA_016069955.1 of Drepana arcuata. NCBI lineage: Eukaryota > Metazoa > Arthropoda > Insecta > Lepidoptera > Drepanidae > Drepana > Drepana arcuata. The sequence continues at coordinate 3,426 of JACCPG010005120.1, read as the reverse complement.
CCAAGCATTTAAAACGAGAATACGTTACGATTCCGAAAAGGAGGAATAAAATCTCCGGCTGTCAAAGCTGTCATGGTTGGAACCCATGTACCGCTTACACCCACTGACCGTAAACCTCAATTTCATTAAATGTGGATACAATAACTTACTGCAATGTAACTGAACGAGTGAAGTGGCCGACAAGTGCTTGATTAATAGGAAATAAACTACATCGTAAAACATAACGAGCACAAATGAAAATGCGTGAATTATTCTCTAAACATTACTGTTATGTTCCCTCGTAATCAGTTATTGCAGGCACGCAGCGGCGCGCATAGCTCGCGCTCAAGCACGCCGGGGCTAATAGAAACAGTCTCTTGTTTTATCCCCTTTGATAGAAAGGTTCGGTGCGAGGAATTTTTATTCGCAATGGAGCATATTGACTATAGCGTCCAAGGTATCCCGCCGCTTTTTCATACCGACCAAAAGCTGATGCCATTTATATCGCAGTATTCTGATCAGACTCTTATATAGAAAATATGTTACAACGAAACCGGCGAGCATGTATGAAGAGACTGATGAATGTGGACGAAGCGAAAGAGGGTATGTAAGTCTAGATAAAAAAAGCGCACTACCTTCTCTGCCTATAGGTAATAGTTTTATAAAAAAATAACCAAAAGTGCATCATACATGTTCATAGTGAATTGATCGGTAGTAAAACAATACAAAGGAAATCAATGTTTATAAATTCATATATATATAATTCTTCTGTGCGTGTGTATGTGACTAAACTTGTCTTAAACGGCTGGCCCAATTTTGATGAAAATATTTCTATGTTTTCAAGTGGATTCGAGAATTCACTATTAGACTCGATGGGTGGCGCTGCGTTCATGTTTCGGGAACTTCCTTTTTTTTCCCAAGTGAAGCTGGGCGATACGGCTAGTTTACACATAGTTTATAAATATATTATAACTCTACCCTTACCAAAGTTTCCATGAAAAAAACCCGTCATAAGTAGAAACGGTGAAACAAACACGACAGTACAAGTAGTGACCGCGAGTTAAGTAGCTTAACGCAGAGACAGGAGACTGTAAATATTCCCCTGACATGATGACATGGAACGACCAAAAACAGTGACTAGGCAAAACAGCACGTAATATTTCCAATAGTTTGTAATTCTATGATAGTGTTGCACAAACAATGGCCTTTTGTTGATCGCACTCTCACAAGGGGTGGTTATTGTTGTAAGTAATACATGCCGAAATAAGTTCTATTTATAACCTTTGTGTACTACTAATAGAGACACGTTTACCTAAGATTTATTCGAATATAATATTCATGCCTTCTCATTCATGACTTGGAGAAGGCATGAATATCCCTCAAGCCAGAAGATCAAACCAGATTCAATTTAATCTTAGGTTTAAGGTACGTAGATATTGAAGGTAAGGCAAATGTACATACATACGCCATCATAACGCGTTGTCCCTAACGGAGTAGGCAGGCAGTAGAGTGTGAGTTCTCTAGACTTACATGCCTCCTTCGCAAAGGCAAATGTACAAATGTTAATATATTGATTGACATATTATGTGAACATTCAACACCGTTAAAACAATAATCAAAAGAAAACTGCATATATAATCGACATCACGAATCATGTGATTAGATTAGCAGAGCATATATTTTTTCCATTACGAAAGCATTTCGTTTCCCATAAATACGTTACATAATTATAAAACAATATTCTTAAATCTTAAACACTTCGCGGTAACTCAAGTGTGAATCAAATCGTACAACTCTGTGAACCGGCTCTAATTATCGTGTAGATTAAAGCCAGAGCAAAATGTCCTTATGGAAATTAAAAGTCAAATTATGAAATTTACACAGCTGAATAATCAAACGAATAAGAAATGGATACTTAACTCATTAAGTATTCATTTCCAACGTTCATTTACACGATTTTATGAATACAATAGGTACTTATTACATATACATATACACAATTTTATGCTAAGTTTGAGGTAAGGAGCATATCCAATGAAGTTGACAACTGGCTGAAATGTAATAAACCATTTTCATTCTTTCTTTCTTAATCTTAATCTTCTTAATTTCTGTTAATTTAAGGTAACCTTTTGCTCTTAAATAAATTTTAGAGCTCCGTATAAAGAACCTTAATCCATTCATTGGTGTTCGCTTGACACACATATATTTGTTAGAAACATTTGGGCTGAAATTTTCATACAATCATAACAATTATGAACTTACTAACACTGTTTTCTGAATTATACGTAAATGTTTCGGAATTAAGTGTTAAATGAAATTGAGTACTTACAATACAGACAGAATCGTTTACGTGGTACATATATCTATACCCTCGGGCACCCCAGCGGGATGTTGAGAATCATATTCAATTGTGTCTTTATCGTTCAAACCAGAACAAGTCCCGCTTTTTTAGTTTTATGGAATATCATCTTTGTTTATAAACACACAAAAATTATCCAAATATAAACAACGTCCAAAATGATGTTTTTTATTTCTAGAACATTTAACGTAAGATTAACTAACCCCTAGGTTTTATTTTTCATCCTACTAGCTTAAAAGGAAAGAAGTTCATGAATATAGAAGCACTGAGAGCACGTTCCTACGTCCGACCGATTTCTATTGTTTACGATGGACTGTTTAAGTTCGAGTACGTGGGCTGCCTTGTATACAACAACAAGAACATACACGTTAATATAGATAGTGCCCCTATGTATATATGCCGATATGTATGTATATCCTCACGCCTTATCACATAGGTCCCCGACGTGGTAGGCAGAGGTGTATAGGTACTACCCACAGACCCACTTTCCGCCAGGGATATATTTTAGGTGCTAACGTGACAAATAGCGAGAAAGAAATTGAATTTCTTCTCAAGCATATGCAGGTTTCCTCTCGATGTTTTACTTCATCGTAAAGCTCGTGATGTGACTAATGACTCTACTTAAGTTCAGAAAAACTCATTGGTACAGTCATTGGAAATTGCAATCTTTGTGTTGCAGGCAACTACCCAAACCACTCGGCCAACACGGCTTTTCAGCTTCAACAATTTGCATATTTTGAAATCTAATCCGTACGAGCCCCTTCAGCACATCTGACGTTATTTTTTATCCGGAAGAATTTCATTAGCGTCTCGGCAAGATGTTGCCGTTTTCACTTAGGACGAGACACGCGGTACAGCTATTTATATCGCCTATTCTTTAGACCTTTATTCATCCATCTCGTTGGTTGGTTGGGCCGTCGTTACCAATTCTTCGTTTATTTTGGTATTCTTTCGTATAATTTCTGCGGTCTTATTATTATAAGTATATTAAGAAGCGGTGCTTCGCTCAATCCATTTTTATTATTGGTTCAATATATTTTTCTCCAAATACAATTCGAGTCGAATCGTATGTTCTTTGTAAACGCAAC
>JACCPG010005119.1:0-60422 GCA_016069955.1 Drepana arcuata | reverse complement strand
ATTCAAAGGCGTATGTATAGTCGTGCTTGAGTAACGGCGATGGATTCGCCATCTGTCACGTTGGCACCTAATATACCCCTGGCGGAAAGTGGGTGTGTGGGTATTACCTATACACCTCTGCCTACCCCTTCGGGGACCCTTGTGGGAAGGCGTGAGGATATATATTAAATTGACGAAATTTTAGGTAAATTTTATTAAACAAATTTTTGTGTCTTCCATTATATACAGACCCGTAGATATCTCTATGGAAGATAAATTATATACGTATAACAAAATCGGACGCTGAAGGACGGGAACGTCAAGAGTACTCGAAACCGACGAGCATGTATGAAGAGACTGATGAATGTACACGAAGCGAAATAGGTATGTAAGTCTAGAGAGAACTGCGCTCTATACTTTCTGCCTACCCTGTTAGGGACTCGGCGTGAAGATATGTATACAAAACCTATTTATATATCATCACGCATTTCCATATGTATCCCCGAACGTGTAGGCATAAGTGTAACAACACCATCTTTCTGCCGCAGATATATTTAGGTGCCAACGTGACGGATGACCATTGTAATTTCTTCTCAAACATATGTAGGTTTTCACACGACGTATATACTCACGCCTTCCCCAAAGGATCCCTGTAGGTAAAGGTAGCTCCGCTTTTTTGTCGAACAGACGAAATAATCGTAAAGATACATAGACAGAATAAATAAATTATCTGCTTAATGTAAATAAAATTAGTTATCTATTCCCGTTCGATGTTTTCCTTCACCATAAAATGCAAGGTTGGATTCATCTCTGAACTGAACTTGCAAGATTTACATTGTAGGCGACTATTTGAACTACTCGGCCACCGCGGCTCGTTCTGCTCTTCTAGTTTGAATACGAGCTTTGTCGTATAATGAACTGTCTCACGCCCACTGCTCCATTATACCGTAAACTTTATCATACTGTATACATATCATGTGTTGAGTAGGTATAATGACCCACCTATTACCGCTCATAGTCATAATGGCTCTTTGTTTGTTGTGTGAATTCTGAGACTACCGCTTTAATTTGCTTATAATGTCTGCTCCTCGCATAAATATGTCAATTTAATTAAGAATTTGTCGACAGAAAACGACTTCTTCGGCCGTTTCTCTAAGAAGCGTTTCTTTGAGAAGCATTTCCCCGATAATGATTTTCTGTCAAACATTTCTCTGATAAGCATTTAGCTGACAGGCATTGTGATGTCGACGTCGCCTTAAAAGTAGACCTAACTGGAGACTTCGCCTTAACATCCGAATTTGCCGCCAAACCTTATTTGACATTTACAAGGTTACCAAATACTAAAAAAACCGCTATCGTAAAAAAAAACAAACGGCTGTAAGAGGAAGTTTGGTCCCTTTTTAGCGACTAGACACACATAGCCTTTTAGATAGAGGGAAATCCGTAGTCCATGAGAGGCTGTGATAGAAAATAGTCGAGTCCTTTACAAGTTAATAAAGTCATCGATCACAACCCTAATAGGAGAGTCAGTCGTTTTACACTGCGTGTGAATGCACTATGGTCGAGAGTTATTACTGCATCATTGAAACGTAATTGGCATACTTATTAATAATAATATAAAAATGTGAATGTGTGTTAAAAGAAATAAAAGAGAATAGTGAATGTTTGTGTAATTTTTTAATGAAAAATGGTTGTTGAAAGCTGAAATCGTCCTAAGATTTGCACTTTATTACTCGTGTATACGTGTAAAGTGACCTTCAAACTATTTGCGAAATACACCCTGCCTTGTCGCGGATGCAATGCCTCCTTTATTATCTACTTGCATGCAAATATAATAAAAATATGAGTCTGGCCGGTTAGTTCAAATAGGCGTTCGGCGTTCAATCACCAAAGAGAACTAACTTCTATACTTAAGTACAGTGATTCGTTTCAATACAAACACCCAAGAAATCACAGCCATATGCGTAGTCGTGGTGGAAAACGCCCGAAATATTCTATCTACAGTTCTTTAGATTAGAAGAAGTTTCTGAGGATGTCTTGTCCCCTTTTCGCAAAAGCAACCGAACAGAATTGGATGATATTTGGCACAGAGATAGATTATTAGCTGGATTCACACGTTATAAAAATACTATATATCAATAAAATTGAATTTAACGCGAGTGGAACCGCCGGTCGTAGCTAGTATATAAATATAAATTACTAACAGAACTGCTCCAACATCTTAACGGTGAATTATAACAGACACTATCCATAGATAAAAATGTGTGTCTTTCCATAAGTGTCATATCATATGTTTATGGTCGGCTCCGGCTTTCCATTTCATCAGTATTAGCACTGACTAGTTTGTCCTAGATAAGATATCTCCTAGAAATAGGAACCCGTTCAAAATTACGAGCCACCATAGCGAGTGTGATGAAAGCTTGGAAATCAGATTGTTTCTTTATTTTCACTGGATGCTTGTTAGTTTAATGAGATACACTGGTTTTTATTCATAGGTGAGATCTAACTTCCTTATAAAGTGGATCCTGAGCCAACGCCCCCTGTAAACCGACATGATAATGATGATATTGACCATACAGATAATAAAATAAAACATAGTAGAATTCAGATATTTAAGATCCAATAAAAACCTGCATACGTCTGATAAGCAATTCAAAGGCGTATCTAGGTATAGTCGTGCTTGAGTAACAGCGATGGACTTGCCATGTGTCACGCTGGCACTTAAAATATTTCTCTGGCGGAAAGTGGGTTTATGGGTATAAAACTTATTTCGGTAATATTTCACAAATGCACTATTGAATGGATCACGACAGATGTCAAATTGCAAAACGCAAATTTGACAATTGTCATACCCAAAATTTCCAGACTATAAGGAGACTGTGGATGAACCGCTCGACCACCACAGCTCTGTCTTGTATCTAACTAATCTAACTAAAATCTAAGCCTAACTACCTAATTACGTATGAAATTTTAAACGTACGGAGCCAGTGCTGCGGAATTTATATCCTTATTTAAAGCCCAGCTTGCTCAACAATTATGTGCCTTATATTTAATCTAATCTGTGCATCTGCAGAGAGCAACGTTAGTATCTAGTTTGTCCAGCAGAAATAGCGTTGTAGCAGCGGTGATGTGTCTAATTAACTGGCTATTAGCGTACTATCATTGAATTATGATATTGTAGATCGAACACATGGGTAGTTTGCGAATCTAACGGCAATCGCTATCATATTATTATTATTATTATCATAGGTCTCAGAATATGTGCAAATATGTATACCTTCATATTAAAATCAGATTTTCTATCTCATTTTAACCGGTTAGATATTGAATCCAAAGTATGTAAATTGAATACTTACACCAATTATCGTATTATCCAATGTTGTATAAAAAAGTACTTTACCAGTTATCTCCAATCTAATTAAAATTAATTTACCCTCATTAACAAGACTCAAGGTTTCAAGAAGCATTTATTATGTGAAGTTGTGTATTTAAAGAAGAGGTAAGATAACAGATCTTATACTACATGAAAAGAAGAGCGAAAGTTTAAGCACGGGACCAAGCTTGTCACAAATGATTCAGATGAAAGAAAGACGTCAGTCACGACGTGAAAAACATGAGAGGTTAAAGATTCCGCTAGTATGAGACAAATTAAAATTGCATCAGAAAAGCCGACAAGACCAAGCTCTTAAATGTTGATGAAGCTGCGTCAAATACGTAATCTTTGATGGTGCTTATCAAGCAAGTTTAAGGGGCACAATAATAATAATAAATACCTTGGGACAATTCCACACAAATCATAGCTCTCTACCATAGTACGAACGATATATTTACTAATATAGATAGATATACACATAAAACGTAGGACATCCAAGACTAAGGTACAAATACTTGTGTTCATCACACAAATACCTGTATTCAGCGAGATTCAGCCAGTCAGGAGCTCTAACCACTAGACCAAACTAGGCCGTCTTATGACAATGGATCTTATGTTCGAAAATTTGCAAATAGATGGAAGGTCATAAGCTTGTACTACAAAATCAATAATCCCGTGTGATTGTAGGTGTCCCTTAACTGCAGATAAATCGGCAAAGAGAGTTTAGTTTAAAATAGGATGCTTATCCAACACTACATCGATAGATGTGCGGTGGCTAATGTTCTAACACGCAAAAGAATGTAGAGAATCGAGATTCGAGACTGCAGTTCTAGTTTTCACTGCAGTCCTTAAAGTGTTAAGTAATAAATACTTATCATTACGACGCGTCCCTCGCAAGCTGGGCAGAGATAATGGAGCTCTATTCTATGGGTCATAGACGTGCATCAACATCTTTAATTATTATAAATGCGAAAGTTTGTAACGATGTTTGTCACTGAATTCCGCCAGAACGGCTCAACGGAATTGGATTAAATTTGGCACAGAAATTGAATTTTTATATAATAAAACGAACATAAGAGAGGTAGAGTATGGTACGTAAGAGAGGTAGGGCATAACGGATTCTCCGTTCGAATTTGGAGCTGCCCGACTGGGGCAGGACCTCCACCTTATAGAAGTCCGTAGCCAAATAACACAATTTTTTGTGTTCCTACGTGGCGAATAAAGTTTCCAGTAATGAGCTCCTTGGGGAGGGGGGAGGATTGTTATATTGTGTTGGCAACCGAGGGATTAGATCTATTAGTCGCCAACACTATACACATAACTCTGAACACAGAGTGGCAACGCGCGAGTGATACTTCGGTATCGTGAGCGTAAATAGGCTACGGTAACCGTTTTCCATCGGGTGAGCCGTATGATTGTTTGCCACTCTTGTTGTATAAAAAAAATAGTTTTTTTTTATCGGTTAACGCTACGTAAAATTTATTCTTCGGTGATATAATGAAGCATGTAATTAATTTCATTGTAATCAAGAATATCCCATTAGTGAATGAATATAATAACTCATATTTTAACCAATTAATGAAGTTTAGATACCTACTTATTATATTATATTATACCTATATGCAAATTGTAACGGGTTTTCATTCAGTATTATTTAAAACAGAGTTATGTTTATGCTAAGCCAGTCAATGACCTGTTTACTGACTGTTTCATATTCCAATTAAAACATATTCTTTATCACTTGCAATAACATGTTTTGTTTAAGTATTTCTTATCCCGAAAATTATTTTAACGTTAAATATAACCTCAAACCTCAGAGGCAACTTTTGAAACGTGTTTCGTATCCGTCACAATATGATATCTTCCTGAGATAATGATGATTCAGAAATGGACATATGCGTAGGGCAATGCTTAGTGCATAAGCTTGCATAAGGGAGGCGAGGAGGTTAGTAACTATCACTTAACTACCATAGATTAGTAAAAGAACATTATTTTTTACATACACTACTATGGCAGCATACAAGCATGCAATACGTCTATGAACGCTTGCAACACCAAGGATATATATATGGCTCAAGCGTCCACCCATGGACACTTGCTATGTATCGGGCTATCGCTCATGCATTGCCGACCCTGTAGGAACACAGGAAACTTTTTCACACAGTTCTTGCATAAGTCTCGAGGATGAATGAACGGGATCTGTAATCCACAGCGTGTTCTATGAACTGCAGAAGTTGATATAAACATTTTAGAGGACTGTAAAAGTAAGCCTAGCTTGACATTTAGTGTCATTTGAAAAGTGTCACCCAATAACTTAGATCTCGTATATGACTTGACACAAACGTCATAAGAAACTGTCAAAGTTAGCGCTGTTTGACATTTGGTGTCATTTGAAAATCGAATATCTCATATACGGCAACAATGTCAAGTCACTTTGTTTGCTAAATCAACTGTATTGATGATAATTGAAAGGAAATGAGTAGCTGCGACCAGTAACAATGGTTAGTAAAAACAGATTTACGCATGGTTGCAGCGGCAGCTTTTTGCGATTTGGTATGTTTTTAATGGCCATGTCACTATTGCAGCGGTCTCAATCCACCTTGATAAAAAAATTACATAATATGTTTATTTTATATTTTAAAGGAAGCAAACATGGCTTGTTTGCTTCCTTTGGTTTGGCTTGGTGGTAAAAGCTTTTCGAAGTCTATCTTTAGTAATGAATTAAATTGAATGATCTGTTTGTAATATCAAAATAAGGGCTTATGAAAAAACACACGGTACGTACAAAGATGTATTATATATAAGATAAAACCTCATTGGGTACGTATAACAAGAAATTCAAGTCTGCTTGTTCCGGCTTCACCAAAACTGCTAGTCAGACTTTGAAATTCAAAGGCGTATGTCGCAGTTCGTGCTTGAGTAACGACGATGGGCTCGCGATCTGTCACGTTGGCACCCAAAATGTACAGAAAGTGGATGTGCGGGTCTGCCTACCGCTTCGAGGATACTTGTGGGAAAGCCTGAAGACTTAATCTGTGCCTTATTTTATTTCGGGCGTTTTAGGGAATAAAAAATAAGCAAACGGCGTTTGAATTTGAATTCTGTTACATTTGAGTTTGCAGATTGTCAATGAGGATGTCTGTTCGAATGTGATGTCTGGGCACGATCCTAAACAGGCATCGAACGTCAATCCATGTTCTAACGTATCGCAGATCGTATGCGAGAAACATACAAATGGCGGTTGTAGGTACCTTTTTTGCGTCGTACCAAGTGCTGGTTGGAATTCTAATGTGCTATTTCTAAACAAATACTCGCATAGTTCAATTGAAGAAATGAATTGGCCATTTCGCCGCCCGCCGCCGCGGATTCCTGCACGTTATGACTACAGTCGCCGAGGTTTGTCGGTTTTTGTAGTGTTCGTAAGTGTATGCTGTTATCGAAACATTCGAGAACAGTGCAAGAAGTATTGAACGCTCAGAAATTGCTGGAACAGTAATAATAATAATATATCCCCACGCCTTCCCGGTAGGCAGGGGTGTATGTGTAGTACCCACATTTCGCCAGAGATATATTTAAGTTCAAAGAGGACAGATGGACAGTCCATCGCCGTTACTCGAGCACGACTATACATAAGTCTTTTTAGATACTTTACAAACGTATGCAGGTTTCCTCTCGATGTTTTCCTTCAGTCAGGTTGCACACTTATACTATAGACTATAAGGCAGAATAGTTGGGGGCGTCATCGTGGACGACACTATCTATATATAAACCTTCGTTTGTAATCACCCCATCTTTGGCGAAAATCGGTTCAGTACTTTTTGTAATATGACAAACAGACGGACGGACGCGGCGGGGGAGTTGTTTAATAATATGTAATGATAAGCCCAAGCAATTAAGCCCAATAGATCAATAAAAAGGGAAATAATGAGCAGACCACCGCCCACTAAAGGGGCAGTAATGGAACGTCGCGCAAGCACACGCGATATCTACGTGGCTACATGCGCCCACGCAGCTCTATATTGCGCTTATAAGATAAAAGGAGCCCCGGTGGCCAAGTGGTTCAATCGTTCGTCTGCAAAATAAAGTTTGCCAGTTTGAACACGGAACAAGGTTTAGATTATAGGAAGCCGTGGTGGATGAGTGGTCCGAGTAGTCGTGTGCAACACAAATATTGCAAGTTCGAATTTTGACGTTACCAATGAGTTTGAGAAGAAATTCAAAGACTATGTATAGTCTTGCTAAATAAACGGCGATGGACTCGCCATCTGTCACATTGGAACCTATATATCTACGGGGAAAAGTGGGTGTGCAGGTGTACTACACACCCCTGCCTACCTCTTCGGGGAGTCTTCTCGAGAGGCGTAACGATATAAAAAGTAAAGGAAAACTACGTCAGGAAACCTGCATAAGAAATTCAAAGACGTATGTGTAGATTCAGTTTTGGTAATTAAAAATCTCAAGATAAGGAAAATTCACTTTCTAAATGTGGTAGCAATTGTAGGTACTCACCATGGGGAAACGATCTTCTGAGCAAATACATAGTATTTGTTCTCGTGTCAAAGTTGAGTGACCACACAAGGAGCGCCTTAACCTAGCCTTGTGTAAGCACACACAATGCTTGAATCATGGATATATGTTTACGCCACTGGTAAAGTTTCCGAGTTTTACTTTAATACATAATTTTTGGATTCACAGCGATAATATCAAATATTTTTTACCTTCTATTTATATATAAATTTTATGTTGGTTTGTGTACGCTTCAAAAACTCAAAAAGTTCTGCACCGATCGAGCTGAAATTTTAGCATGATATGTAATCCGCATCAAGGATTGTTTTTATCTAGTTTTTGCATCAGTCACATATCCACAGCGAAGCGTGGCAGGGTACAGCTAGTATGTTATAAATAAATAGTTGCTCATCATACAATAATTGTATTTTTTGTGGCATCTAAAATATTTATCCGGAAGAAACAGATGGTGATGATATATTATCATTATTTATATTTTTTTATTGACAAGAAAATATTGAATCTGAATATCCTTCCAACAGTATAGTTTTTGAAGAGTTTTGTTTCTCTTCCACGCAAAAAATTTCATGTAATTACACTCAGTAGGAATGTAATTACATGAAATTCGGCACAGAGATTAGTGATTAACACGTAAATATATGTAATGCATAAATACATTTTCAGAAAAAAAATACCAATGAATTCAAATTTCAAGCGGGTGAAGTCACGGAGCATTGCTAGTACATACTCATTACTTTTTATATTAATAAATGACATATATTTACGTGTTAATCCAGTTAATCACCGATCACCAAATGGCACTGATCATATATTTGTTAATATTTTTCTATATATTGTATATATTGCCATATATAAATAAAAACTTAAGCCTTTCTCTAGAGAAAGGGATCGAGAATCAACAAAACGTGTGCTGACCTAACACACCATTTAAAATTCCAGAACGAAAAATAGATTTTACGTATGTAAATGTATATTCCTAATTATACACAAAACAAGCAAAATTATAATAAATATCTACATTTGAATATTGAATGGATTATAAATGTCTCATTAAGTTACTTTAAAATATCATAATAAATATCTTTAACACTTAACAAACTATGTTAAGTGATGGCACAACAGTTATTTGCGATTATTTATACTTGGAAATGTGAAGTTGTACTACTAGTACCGCCCAACTTCGCTTGTGTGAAATAGTAAAAGCTCCTTAAACATGACAGCTGCACCAACTGGCGGTACAATGCTTTCAAGCCATCTAGGTATCCATCCTAATATACACTGAAATTTCATCCAAATCGGCCCAGCCGTTAAGGAGGACCTTCGTGACAAATAATGATATTGATAGTGCTATCCACGAAGACGCGCCCCACTATTCTTCCCCATAGTTTATGTAACTGCAACCTTCCACAATTTTTTTAGTATTATCGGTACACACTGATTAGGTACCTATGAGTGCACACGCACACTACAATTAATAGAGTCGGGTCATACCCCCTCTACTAGAAGGTGTTGGGGATTCGTGAATGGCACTATCTATACAGAAGAATTATATATATTAAGATAGTGATACATACATACACAAAATAGCAAAAGTGTGTGCAAGAAGAGGCAGAGGAAGGCCACGTTCCAACTACCTGGATCAAATAGATCGGACTCTGAAGGACGGGAACGTTAAGAGTACTCGAAACCGACGAGCATGTATGAAGAGACTGATGAATGTGGACGAAGCGAAAGAGGTATGTAAGTCTAGAGAGAACTGGCGCTCTATAATCTCTGCCTACCCCGTTAGGGACTTGGCGTGATGATATGTATGTATGTAAGATAGTGATAATAATAATATATATTCACGCTGTCCCACAAGGGTCCCCAGAGCGGTAGTCAGTACAGACACACCCACTGTCCTCCAGAGACATATTTTCGGTGCCAACGTGACAGATGGCGAGTCCATCGCCTTTACTCAAGCACGACTATACATTCGTATATATGTATATATAATATCAAATAATATTAAGATGTAACTTCTCAAGTGAAAACGTTTGTCGTCGAAGTGAAATTGTAACGTCCGATTAAAAAAAAATTATCGTGAAATCAGCTGGGTTGCCACAATGACATTTGTTCGTGTCATCGTGATTTAAAAAAACACACTTTCGAAGGTTTCGGAAGCTTTGACGGATCGATTGTGCCCGTTGAGGCTGCGAGATTACGCACTTTTTTACACCACAGGTAGCAAAGAAGCATGCAGCCTATATAAAGCGGCTACCAACGTCAAGGACGTGCAGTGTTATATACTAGCTCTGGACCGCAGTTTACACGCATTGTAGAATAGAACATTGTCCTTAGTTAGATTAATATTACTCACACCACGAGCTCTACAGTGGAAGAGAGGAAACCTACATACGTCTGAGAAAAAATTCAACGGCATATGTATAGTTGTGCTTGAGTAACGGCGATGGACTCGCCATCTGTCTCTGGCGAAAAGCCTCTCGGGGTGTACCTTTAACTGTGTTTGCTTAGCAGTTAAGCCGGCGGCAGCACCGGGCTGGAGAGCCAGGCACTTCTTTTCCTATTTAGCCGAACAGTGTAAGCTGGAGAGAAAAAGTTCCCGGAATTCACGCCATGTGAAAAACTAAAAAAAACAACTCCTTAATTACAGATGTTAATCATTCCAACGATTCAACTGTTTGAAAGATCAAAAAAGGTAATTTGTACAAACCAGTTGGAATGGGCGATTATCTCTTAACGCGTGTTTAGAAAGACACAAATTGCCTAACGGTAGCGGCTACTGGATTGACCGTTTCGTTGATTTCAATCTAGGATCCTGCCGACAAAAATCAAACACGTCTTCATTATCAGAGCGAAAGTCACCAGACTGCTCCAGATACAAAGTAGCAATAGTAGTTATCCGCAATTTACGGTGTTAAAAATCCGGTGTGATTAGAAGATCGCACTTTCATATTAAGAACAGTAATTTATTCTAAACGGTGAGTATGATTTGTGGCCAGGCCCCACCTCTTCAATGTTAATTTAATCGATCAGCTTAACCACTTACCGATTCTTTATCTGACTCGATCCCGATATAGTTATAAATCGATTCGATTTTTCTTTTTATCTTAAGTGACACGAATAAAAGAGATAAACAAGATTAGTTGAAGTGCTATTTTTATTTCGGAGTTGGACTTAATATGTTGACATGACATTTGTATAATTGCCATGTTTCTAAAAAGCCATGTCTAACAGCTTTATACGATGCAGATATGGAATAGTAACATACATACATCCAACTTGGGCTACTTTCTAATATAAATATGTTCGTATTTTCACACTCCTCATTAGTGATATTATTATGGCAGTGATCGTGAAAGGATAGTATAGATAGGATCGTAGAAGGAGAGTCAATGTTACACTTCAATGAAACTAGGCACAGATACGAAAATTCATATATTAAAGTCAGTCAAAGTGCGTCATTCATTGGGATGATAAGAAGTTGTGGACAATATAAGTCTTTGGTTTGGTCAAAAAAATTTAATGCCGATTCCAAAGTAATTTTTTTGAAAAAGTACTATAATTATTGACCGATATCTCTCCTTATTTATGCCCCCGATCAACCTCCTGCGAGCCTGTTCGCAATTTAAATTTTACTGACTTGATATTTTTCTAAGTCGCATACGAAAATTTTCTGCGTACTACATTCAACTCTGATAATTTATACTGTAATGAATCCAGAAATATGCTACTTTTACAAGAGCCCATCAAATATTGAGCATTAAATATAATATACATAATATTTTAGTAATTAAAAAAAATATTCCTTTTCAACCATAAACTTATTGTCATAAACTGTACAATGACGAGTAAATAGCCGTTAGCATTAAAGTACAGATAATATATTCAACTGACATTCCGCAGTATAGTCGCACACAAAATACATTCGATCGAAATCATTACTGCCACGAGTTGAAATAATTTAAGAACAAAAAGTTATTCTTACTATAAAATTTTATTCAAAACCAAATAATTATCCTGGCACCCATTATAGCGCGTTTCAGTGCCGTTTTACGTTGTAGTACAATGCCTAATTAAATAATTTTCCAAACCACGAGCCTGGTAAAGTATCATTACTGTTCGAACTTGCAATCTTTGTGACAGCTATAAAAATAGTGAAAAGCAAAAGTTTTTTATATATATTAATTTAGACGGCGACTGTACACATAACTCATATATACCTCGGGAAGCCAATGTATGAGAGTTTGTTCGTGTGATATGTGCGCGCACGACCACACAGCGATTTTCTTCTTATTGTCGCCGAGAGATGACGTTCTTTTGTTTGAGTTTATGGTCGAGTATTTATAGAACTGTTGGCCATTGCATCAAGCTACAAGGTCGGTTATTTTTTTAAATCCTTATATGGTTTTATTACATGCCAACATTATTTACTGCTAATTAAAAGTACGCATGTCTTATCTTTGCACATTCCTACAAGGATAAAGCAGAGGTGTAACCCCTTAAATTAAAATTTTAAACGGATTTTTTTCTGTAATTAAAAGAATTATCTCAAAATATTCTTTTTTATTTTCCATATAGGACTAGATGGGCACTTATAAAACATCGAAAAAGGTGCACGGTTCGGGTTGGTCGTTTCCATAGAGAAGAACCGGCAAGAAACTCCATGGTTACTCTTTTCAAATCATTTGGTATTCAACAACAATATTCGCGAATCAGCAAGTCTAACACGAGGCCCGTACCCCGTATAGAGTACCCGTAGCTGTGTTTGCTTAGCACCTAACAAGTGCCTGGCTGGAGGCATTTTTGTCTCGCCATTGTTTAGTTAAGTAGCAAAAGTTCCCGGAACTTACAACGCCAGATAAAAATCACGCAAAGATATGAATTATGTGTGCAATAGTACGTCTTGCACCCGAACGTGTTAACGGTAGCTTCATGAAATCTTTCTTGGAATTAAAAATACGCGCCAGCCATAATTAGGATCCTGAGCAGTGATCATCCCGCGAATGGTGACTCACCATACAACGCCTTCCGGCTACCTCGGGTTTGTCATTCTTGGTGCATTCTTAAATCTCATGCCACAATGTACCTACTAATCTGATACACTTCTCATCAGAGAACTCTAAACACCTTGATAGTTTATGTTTTGGAAGGTTTCTCAGAAAAAAAATTATTTAGAAATAAATATATGTCAAATTTCGTTTAATAGTGAGTTCATATTGATCCGACTTTTCTGTTTTTTTTTTATATTATAAATGCGAAAGTTTGTGAGTATGGAAGTTTTGTTACTTAATCACGCCAGAACGGCTGAATGGAATTGAATGAAATTTGGCAAAGAGATCAATTATTAGCTGGATTAACAGATACGATATGTTTTGTTCCGAAAATAAATGTAGATAAAATTATACCAATGTTATCAATTTTTACGCGGGAGAAACCATGAGGCGCAACTAGTATAATAAATTATATAAATTGTATATATAAACTTATATTATAAATTATATAAACTTATATTATAAACTTTTATTATAAACTTATATTATAAATTATATAAACTTTAATAACGTATTTATTTAAAAACTAAAATTGTAAAATAAAATATTGGTAGATTTATTATCTGTAATTAAACATATCCTATCTGTTAATCCACTCTTATAAACTACCTCTGTGCTAAATCTTATCCAATTCCGTTCAGCCAATTTGACGTCGAATAATACAATCCTCACAGATGTTTATATTCATTATATGAGTAGGATTGTATCAAACCAAATTGATTTAACACGCAAATATTTTGCTTAAAAACTTCGTAATTAACATGAAGTTTTTAAGCAAAATATTTGCTAATTAAGTCCGTTCACGTTTTTAATGCCTGCAATTTTAAGCCGTAAATATTTTAATAAAGCGTCAAGATCATTAAATCTATACGAATTGATAAAATCGGAATGTCTGTTTGTAATGTTAAAATAACCGCTTTTTACTAAATGCATATTACATTTTCAAAATTTGAACAAAATTTTTACTAATTGCATATGGACGCTACATATAAAAAAAAAATGTCTGTCTGTTTGTTCAGGCTAATCTCTGAAACGTCTTGACCAATTATGACGGGACTTTCATTGGCTGATAAAAAAAGGAGTAAATAAAGTTATTGTTTAGTTTAGTTACAAGTAAACAATAACTTTTTGTTAAATTCCATCTAGTATTAAAATAAATCAGATAAGAGTAGTCCAATTAATGCTTAATTCAAACAGCTGTTTAATATCTAATATAATAAGATGGAAACCTCAAAAATGCTTAAAGTCTCTTCATACATGCTCGTCGGTTTCGAGTACTCTTGACGTTCCCGTCCTTGAGCGTCCGATCGATTTGATCTAGGTAGCTGGAACGTGGTCTTCCTCTGCCTCTTCTTGCACACACTTTTGCTTTGTATATCTGTTTCGTCAATATTTCTTCACTCATCCTTTCAATATGTCCAAACCAACGTAACATGCCTTTCTTCATATTTACGATCATTACACCCTGTAAGCACCTATTCTTGATAAAGAAAAAATTATATTAAAGATTACTTAAAATGCGAGACATGTCCGTGCGATCATTGACATTAAATTTACATACCTACTTAACTATTCGTTTTACTAAAAAATACTTTGGATACAAAAACTGTACAAAACAGTAAATGCCGTAGAATATTAAAGTTTCATGATTTTATGCAGAATCTACTGAAATACTCTGTTACCAAACGTATTATTTATTCAATTTATTCCTCGTAAAGGAGAAACAATTACCGCCATAATAAATTTGTTCAGAGAATATGTTTTTTAATTATATTTGCGGTGTTCCATCTTCAAATTTAAAACCGAAACCAACAATGTTGGCAAAGAGATAAATTTCAAAAAAAATTGATGAAACCTGCATACGTTTGGGAAGTAATTCAAAGACGTATGTAACAGCGATGGACTCGCCATCTGTCATGTTGCCACCTCAAATAGATATCGGGCGAAAAGTAGGTGTGTGGGTACTAACATAAACACCTCTACCTGGGTAGGCAGTCCTAGGCGTCCTTCGGGGACCCTTGTGGGAAGGCGTGAGGATATATCATTATTAATTTTGTAACGTAGTTTTAAATCTGGGTAGTCAATCAAGATCTTTTTTACAAATGCAATGTTCGGCTTTTCAATATTGACTCCGAAGAAGCAGACCGAGGTATAAATACACAAATTGTTCGCTGCAGATAAATGTATGTACCAGCGTGTTTGATTTAGAGACTTTCAGCCATTTCTAAGTCTTAAAAAAAAACAAATATTTTATTTCAAATTATAATAATAATAATATATCCTCACGCCTTCCCACAAGGGTCCTCGAAAGGGTAGGCAGAGGTGTATAGGTAATACCCACATACCCACTTTCCACCAGAGGTATATTAGGTGCCAACGTGACAGATGGCGAGTCCATCGCCGTTACTCAAGCACGCCTATAATACGCCTTTGAATTTCTTCTCAGACGTATGCAGGTTTCCTCCCGATGTTTTCCTTCACCGTTAAGCTCGTGGTGTGACTAATCACTGTACTTTAGTTCAGAAAAACTCATTGGTACAGTCGGGATTCGAACTTGCGACCTTTGCGTCGCAGGCAACTGCTCGAACCACTCGCCCACCACGGCTCTCTTATCTGTTTTTAAATTAGGCACACAAAAGAGGATATATTTATGGGCACGCGCTAAGTGGCGTCTAGCATTACAGGCGCATTTCCCGCTAGCCGGTCGCCGACCCCTGGGTCGCCGGTTCGGTTCCTTATGTCACCACGCACTAAAATACTGGTTACCGTGTGCCATTTCTGCAATCAATTTTAAGCATGTTAAAATGTATGTAAATAACAATACCTGTTTTCGGATTACATTCAATCAAATAGCAGATGCCATTTTTGGATACCTAATACTGTACTTACTAATACATCAAATCGGCTTTGTAGATTTTATAACGGCTAAGTGTTACATTACACGGCATCATGATTCTCAATAATAATAACAATACATACCTTGGAACGTCAAGAGTACTCGAAACCGACGAGCATGTATGAAGAGACTGATGAATGTGGGCGAAGCGAAAGAGGTTATCTAGACTTACACTTACACATATCTCTTTCCCTTCGTCCACATTCATCAGCCTCTTCATACATGCTCGCCGTTTCGAGTACTCTTGACGTCCCCGTCCTTGAGCTTCCTATCAATTTAATCAAGGTAGTTGGAACGTGGTCTTCCTCTGCCTCTTGTTATTCTTAATTCCACTTCCGCGGGGCGACGCTAGTAAAGAATGTTTGGAAACGCAATTTCGCTTTGACCAATGAATCATTCAACGATACTAGGAAAATCGATCGGATCAACTCATTGTAATCGTAATTGCTAAGGAAAGTGAGCTCTGTAATCGATGAAATTCATCTTGGTAATTGGTAGCAGCAGGTGGCTTTGTCGGTAATAGTTATTTACAAACACGCAACGATAATACAAAATCACACAAACGTTGAAGTATACATATAGTAAGTACCTACATACGTACAGAGAGTCCTCTAGAGCGCCAGTTCTCTCTAGTCTTACTATACATACCTCTCTCGCTTCGTCCACATTTAGTTTCTTCATACATGCTCGCCAGTTTCGAGTATTCTTGACGATCCGGTCCACGGTGTTTTTGAAACGATAAAGTTGGTTTTGACTCATAGAAAGGATGAAGGAATGGAAATATAATAATAATAATAAATAATAATATATCCTCACGCCTTCCCACAAGGGTCCCCGAAGGGGTAGGCAGAGGTGTACAGGTAATACCCACACACCCACTTTGGAATGGAAATATAAACTATAGGAAAACCTACATTGTGTGAAGACATTGATGAATGTGGCTGAACCGAACGAGGTGAGACTTAAGTTCTATAAAAATATAATAACAACAGTATTTTTAGAAACGACTGGGCCTATGTGAAATAAAAAGATTAGATATTATATGCTAATAAAATATAAACCAACTGTATTTTTAAGATATAATTATATACATACATACATATCATCACGCCGAGCCCCTAACGGGGTAGGCAGAGAGTATAGAGCGCCAGTTCTCTCTAGACTTACATACCTCTTTCGCTTCGTCCACATTCATCAGTCTCTTTATACATGCTCGTCGGTTTCGAGTACTCTTGACGTTCCCGTCCTTGAGAGTCCGATCGATTTGATCCAGGTTATACACATATATCTTAAAAATACAGTTACAATCATCATATAGCAATATAAAATAATTAGTCACAGAAAATCGAGTAGCTACACTACTCAGTGCAACCAAAGAAAATTTCCCAAATGTTTTTTTTTTCTATAATTTACACTAAAATATTACATAAGGAGGCGACGTCGCATTTGTCGCAAACCATACCAAATGCTCCGTGACATGATGGATGCTTCATTAAATATAACTGCAAAATTTTGTTAATGGACTGTACGAAACTGGTTTTATTATCTGTGCTCCTAGCAATATTATTATACAGTCAGTGAGTGATACGTTTTAAAATTACCAATTACAATACATATGGATATTATATATTTTTAATAAATCGAATAATTTGAACACTATCTGAGAGTAGGTATATAATATTTTATTAACAAATAAAAAAAAAGTAGAAAAAAGTAGGTATATAAGTAATCCAGACCCAATATTTTTGGGCGGGCAAATTTTACGCTCATTACAAGTTGACTATTGATTTATATTATTGAAAAGCTGTAAAATTTTATCAGTTTAATAAAATAAATGAGAATATAACAAATATATAAATACTCACTCCAAAACACAACTCAAATATTTATGATATTATTACACAAGACAAATTTATTTTCTATTTTCAAAGAATAATTTCTAAACCCAAAAATGTTTTGTTTTTGGTACGTCTAAGTTGTTATAAAGTTCAGCTCTCTTTACGTTCGTCCATTTACCGTAGTAGCTTTAAACGTATTATTTATGTAAACATTATGCATATTTTAGTAAATTATACTCACTGATTATAGTGAGATTATTGTTCCTAGTGTTCTTTCACACATAGATCTATATTATTAACTCAACATTCCAGCGGTAATACCCTGAGTAAATTAAGCGTAATTCGTCTAGACATTCCTTAAATAGTTGCTGCATTATCATTCCTAGCATGATTAACATCGCGTGGAACTCTGAGTATGCACTCGACTATTTATACTCTATCTTTAGTCGATTAGAGGAATAAATAAACTAATTTAATAAAATTGTAAGGACGGTAATTAACAGCCGCGCGACCGGTTACAGCAAAGTGTTATTTTTAAACCACAGGGACGGAATAAGTAAGTAATAGGAGAGTGAAGTCAGAATAGCATTTAATATTATAAATGCGAATGGTTGAATGAGTTGTTCCTCTTTCACGCAAAAACTACTGAACTGCACAGAGGTCTGGAGACAAAGAAGAGGCCTACATTTAAAAAAGCCCTCGTACTACTAGAGCCGTGGTGGACAAGTGGTTCGAGAAGTTGCCTGCGACACAAAGATCGCAAGTTCGAATCCCGACTGTACCAAAGAGTTTTTCTGATACGAATAAAACATATTTAAAGGGCGTGGAGATAAATTGCTAATTGGATGCGCTAGGCGCCACCAGGTCAGGTATAGACGGCAATGACAATTGTTTTTGCTCACACCTTGTTTAGTAATATATTCGAAAACAGCTTTATCTCAAGCGAACCGCTAAAGGGAAAACTAGAACACTAAACTTGAAAGTACTTCATGCCTTCTCACAAGGGTCTCGGAACGGGTAGGCAAAGGTATGTAGTAAATGGAGAGTCCTTCTCTGTTTCTCAAGTACGACTTTACATACGAATTTCTTCACAAAGATATGCAGGGTTCCTCTCGGTGTTTTACTTCGCCGTAAAGCTCGTTTAGTTCAGTAATTAGTCACACTACTTAAGTTCGGAAAAACTCATTGCTACAGTCGGGATGCGAACTAACAACTCTACCATCACGTCTTCTACACAGTTATTACTATATATAATAAGCGTTTAGCACGTTTGATACTTCGCAGTTATTATTGAACGGGTGATAAATAAACCATAACATGTTAAAACGATTACTAACATTGTGCCTCGTATATTGAGCTATTAAAAAAATGTTGGTCCACTTATTCGAATTGCGCGCCAATTACACGGCCCTAGTCCGGCACTGAATTCTATCATTATTTATGCTCTAAATATCTATTTAATACGATAATTTGTTTGTCGAGTCAACGCGTGCGAGTCGACTAATTGCGTGTGACGCGCCATCACTAGCGGCTTGTCATTGAATTTTAAATTAAATTAGAATACTTCGCATACATTTCATTTCACTATTTTTAATTATCATTGAGATTTGTGTTTGTGAAACTACAGGTAGGCAGAGAGAGTAGCAGGATTGAGCGCCGTATTAAATATAAATATTTATTGTCAAATTAGATAAATATTTAATTACAAGAACATCAATTAACAATATTTACAAAGAACAGTTGTAACTAACTACTTACAATAAAATATTTATCCCAAATTAGTATCCCGAAGCAACGTGCCAAGAAGACTAGCAGCGCTGCCACGCTGGATAGCAATGCTGATTCTCTGAGCGAGATTGTTAGGTTAGAATTTAGTTCGATAATAATGATGATGTTTGTCGATATAAGAACGTTTCTCTTCTACATCTTAGACAAACAGCGTGTTACGAGTACACAAAGACGTAAAGATACCTATATTAAATAAAATAAATCAAATCAATTCTTAGACTTAAGTAGGTACTAAGACTTCGGACATGCGCGAAATCTTTTTTTTTTTACAACAAGATTGGCCAACAAGCATACGGCCCACCTCATGGGAAACGGTTACCGTAGCCTATTTATGCTCACGATACCGAAGTATCACTTGCGCGTTGCCACTCTGTGTTCGGAGAGTTACAGTGTGTTGGCAGCATCATGGGTTTAATCCACCTGCTTCCAATACAATGTAACAATCCTCCCCCTTCCCCAAGGAGCTCATTTCTGGAACCCTTATTCAACGCGTAGGAACACAACACAAAAAAAATGTTTTATTTGGCTACGGACTTCTATAAGGTGGAGGTCCTGCCCCAGTCAGGCAGCTCCAAATTCGAACGGGAAACACGTTATGCCCTACCTCTCTTAATCTCATCCAAGTATTGTACCTGCGAGTACCGTCTTTACTATCTGTAGTAACAACACTATTTATTATCTTTTCTCACCATTATCGTATTCATAATACCAAAGAGAATAGAATTTCAAGTATCGTATCAAAAGCACGCAGCTGCGACAGAACTCTAGGTCGTAATATGGTGTTTAAATGTCAATAAATTTGCTTCAAGTATCCGTTCCTCGCTGGGAAGCCTATTCAATTGCTCGCCATTAAAGCTCTCATTCCCATACCTAGGTCAATAATAGCGAATGCCTAGAAATACTAAGGGAAGTCGTTCTCAACTAATATACCCAGGATAAGCTTTGTTCAGTACACGGCATGCTCAAAGCCATTTCAGTATTTCGTGTCACATATCATTCTAGGGATACGGCTTGTAGTAGCATAATATTGTGCACGTTATGATTAAGCCATACGCTCATGCCTAAGTTGTATAGGCCAGTCCCCACAGTCAGCCACATGCCCCGATTTCCACCTTAATCGTTATTAAAAATGAGTCTTAAGACCGAACCGGCCTCTTCCTTTGGGGTGGAAATCTTTCTTCAAATGAAGGGACTTTTATGAAGGTATTAAAACCTATAAATCGAAACCAATCAACATACACCGACGAATTGAGGAAGCCGGAATCAAACCTGCGAACTGTAGTACAGGTTCACCTGTTCGTATAGGTATGCCAATGGCCAGGCCGTAATATGATAGATGTTACATTGTATTTTAATATGAGAGTATGGTACTAAACTTACTTACGTATACTATATGCAAGTACAGTCCTTTTTTCACTTTCGCAGAATCGCCGTAAATAAGTTTACATTTAAAAAAAGATTAGCAAAGACTCTATAGCAATTACCACCCACTTGGAAGCGTACCTACTCCGTTGGTTCTGATAGTTTCAACGCACTATCAACTTACCGCACTAAAGATCAAGGGTTGTTTTGCCTTTTTCATTAAGTTTTTCAATGAAATTTGCTAGGGAACAAATGAAACGTGACCGTCAAGTGTCAAACTTATAAACCGTTCTTAATTCAAATTCTAATATGGCGCCGAACTGTCAAGCCAGTGTGAGGCGTTGACGCAATTCAAAGTTACGAAAGTGCACACGACAAAATGCATTGCGCACGCGCACGGTGCGTTGACCGGCACGGCGGCGTGACCCGGGAGTCGAGGTCAAGCGGTCAGCGGTGCTAGGTTCCGCCCACACTGCACTGCCGAAGCACCGATAGCCCACGGCTAGGAAGTAGGTACCAGGCTATGTGGGAATTGTGCCTATTTGGAACGGGACATTGAGAGATTTGATTATACTCCAACTAAAACTACATCGATAAATTATATTTATTGTCTATAATTACCTAAAGTATCGGAATATGTATTTAATATGTTGGAGAGGCGTGTCATAACACCCACGTATGTCCTGAGATATATTCTAACAGATGGCGAGTCTGTCGCCGTTTAGTGCTACCTTAGTGGAAAAATAAAAAGATTAGAAACATTAGCCTCAACAATTGCATCAAGCTTATCTTATCAATGCAAATTGCATTTTCACCAATCGCTATATAGACGCGTTTAAATAAACAAATAGTTAGTCTACAAATCTGGCATATTCCCTTTCGGTTTAAGCAGAAAGAGACCTGTAACCTACCGACCTCTTTCGCCTCATACACATTCATCAGCCTCATCCTACATTCTCATCGGATACTTTTACGGACTTTCCCATCCTTGATTGGTTGATCGATTTGATGGAGGTGGTTAGAGCGTCTAGTTCCCTGGTAGTTCCAGACACTTTCGCATTGGATCTTTGAGCAGGCACAAAATAAAATTATCTCACTTTTATTAAGTGTATCCATGAAGACGCGCCCCACCAATTTGTTGTCGAGAGGGTCGCAGGATGCGCGTAGTATGAACCAATCCTATTCATTATAGTGTGCGAGTGCACTCATAGCTAATCAGTGTGTACCGATAATACTCAAACATTAGTGGAAAGTTACACACTTACATAACAAAGAATAGTGGGGAGCGTCTTCGTGGATGACACTATCTATAATTAAGTAATTAACTTTTTCTTGTATTCCCTTAAATGACGATCACACATAATACCTGTCATTAATTCCCATTCTGCAGTTACCCAATAATTACTTGACCGAAGACAGGCTGATTACAGTAGTCTATGCAACCTCATGTCGAGGACTACAGGACTAAAACCAGTCAGCACTCGAAACTAACAACGTGATACTTTAACACTTAACTGCTAAAAAGTACTAGACGCACAAATGACAGTTGGGCGGAATTGCCATGATCAATTAAAAAAAAAAGTGTTAAGGAATTGTTGGTATGAATATTAAAACCTTTGTACACCCCTAGAGAAATTCTGTTACTCGCGCTATCTATTGTATGGCGCCTTATCTTTTATCCGCCACTAATATCATATAAATCCTAACGGAGTAAGGAGGGAGAATACAGCGGCAGTTCCCTCTAGACTTACCTCTTTCGCTTCGTTCATATTCATCAGTCTCTTTTAAAGTACTCCATCATTGCCTATTAAGTCTAGGGGTGATGCGTTAAGACACGTAAACAACTGTGGTCTAGAAAGCAATGCCAAGAAGGGGCAATAAAATGTAGGTATTGCATACCTACCAGCTAGTCCGGCTAGCCCACTACTCCATTTGGCGAGTGTCCCACAAGAAACATCGAACCGAATAGGGCGAACGTGGTCTGTATGATGTTGGTAACTGTAAAGGCCTAACATATTTAGTACATACATATCATTATAGCCGAGTCCCTTAGGGGGCGTCCATAAATTACGTGAGATGTTTAAGGGGGGGAGGGGGTCGAGTCAAATCTCATCTAATCTTACGTTGGAGAGAGGGTGGTCGCGGCAAATATCACGCAATTCTTTTTCTGATTAAACAAAAAAATATATACTATTTTGGTCCAGATTGAACATGCGTAAAGTTTAATCTTATAATTAAACTCTCAACAATATTGATTACTAGTCTTAACTAGTCGTAAATAAAAGCACGAAGCAATTTTTTTTTCTTTTTATAATAAAAATCCAACGCGTTTACGTAAGAAACCCACATTTTGAAAAATCTCACGTGAGATTGAGGAATGAGGGAGGGGGTTGAATAAAATCTCACGATATCTCACCAGGGGGAGGGAGGGACAGAAAATAAAAAAATACACCTCACGTAATTTATGGACGCCCCCTTACGGGGTGAGCGGAGAGTATAGAGCGCTAGGCCATCTAGACTAACGAACCTCTTATATGTATTTAGTAAATTATGTTTCAATATGCTGGTATTTAATGGTAAATATGCTGGTTATAATGGTATTTAATATAATTATTATATAAACTTGCTGTGCCCGCGAAGTCAGCGTAGAAATTTATAAAAAAAAAATTGTTTACGTATTGTATTTTGTCTTGTTCTTAGCCGACAGATAGACAGACAAAAATTTTAAAAATGCTATTTTGGTGTATGTTCCGTATATATATACGGAAATGTATAAAAAAAAATGCATGTAGTAAAAAGCGGTTATTTCAATATTACAAACAGACACTCCAATTTTATTTATATGTATATAGATATAATATACGAGGAAAAAGAAATATAGAAATCAAACCATAATCCTAGATTATTCTATTGGTACTAAAAAAATATGCATCTCCCGACTATGTCTTTGAATTTCCAACAAAGAAAATGCATTTATGATGTTGGCAAACGTACTGCAGTCTGAACAAGACCCTTTGGCAGACATAATAATATGTATCCGATACAATAGGTCGTGTGTGGACGTTTCTTGGAAATAAGCACGCAAAACGTGGCCAACTTGCCAAGTTATGCAGTTATGACAATGGAACCAGTATTGTGAATACTACTAGGCGAGCACTGACTGAGTGAATGTGCTAACTATTTACCTCTATAGAGAGGTACAACTGAAAATACACTTCAAAGACTAACACAGAACTTCATCTTCTTATGGATCTAGGAAGTATGTATGACATATCTTCCAATATCTATTACTATATTTAAATTAAAAGAAAATATAATAAAATGTATATATTATTCAGCAGTATATTATTAATCTCGTGAAAGAACCATGCGTTTGATTACGACTCACACCTCACGAACCATTCATTCCACACGGCAACATTTCCCGCCTTTTCCTCTAAGGTTGTCAGCGCCTCTATGGCTCGAGACTATAGATCAAACACAGAGTACAGCTATGTCATGGTATCTACTAATATTATACAGAGGAAAGATTTGTATGTAAGTATGTTTGTAGAACTGGGCCGATAAAAAAAATTTGAATCACCATTGGACTGCTACATGATCACTGATTAATATAGGCTATTTGCAAGAAAAATAAATTAAATTTCAAAAAAACAAAATGTTTAAAAAATAAATTTCCACCCGTGCGAAACGGGGACGGGCCGCTGGTGTATGTATATAGCTCAATGTAACACATATTATGTCATTCTGAGGATCTGAGGACCCAGGTACGTATGCCCTTATTGTAAAATCGTACTTGAGAAGAAAGTAAGAAAACCCTTTTCGTGTTGTTATGCACTACTATTGACAAACATTTAGTCAGTCATTTGACACTTGAGGCAACCAAGGATATGCTATTTGTCACCTGCGATGTCTCAGAGTCCTTACCCCCTTCGCGTTCCCAGCATCTTGACCACAATCACCGCAATAATAAACACTTTTGATGCACGCACTTTTGCGGCGAGAACCCCAAGGTTCAACTCTATAAATATATTTTATTTTAATTTGTAATTCAAGGATCGCTTTTCTAATTTCGCTTGTTTGCTAGTTAGGCCGAAAACAAACATTATTAAAAGTAGATGTTTAAACCAGAGACTAAAGAGAATCTTAATCTTTTTTATTTTGTTTACCATAAAAAAACTGCCAGCATCTTCGCCTAAACAGCTTGTATTCAAGATCTCACAAAAGAACAACTCTAGATTATCATCTATCCCACGTCCAATAAAAAAACGAAACAAAAATCAGTCGTCCGCTCTGCGCCAAGTGTCTATGTCCACAGTACCTAATGGCGGCTATGCTAATTGCTTCGGACTATCAGTCGAGAGGTTGTGTCTTATTTGATTTGAGCCTCGGCTGAACTGTGCACACAATGGAAGTCAACGCACTCTAAACTTCATAACGAAGGATTTGAATAGTCATTCATGTGATGACGAGGGAAGCAAAGTGGAGTGCTAGCCCCCTCTAGACTTTCAGACCTTTAGCCTATTCAAACTTACCCGCCGGCTGTATATAGATAAAAAAAATATTGTATTAAGGATCGGTCAGGCGACAGACATGAGCAAAATCCATCCCCAATTTTGTTCTTCTTTTATCTTTACGTCTTTCTAAGGAGGAAGGCAAAGGTATAACAGTCGGGGATTACTGGCCGTTGGGTGCCAAAGACATGAATAATGAGTTTCCATCACCTGTTCTCAAGCACGACCTTACGACATAGACGTCTTTGAATTACCTGATTAGCGTGTGCAGGTTTCCTCAAGATGTTTTCTATATCCACGATGAAATGTATGTCAGTGTGTACTGCAGTTCCGAGAAATTCTTGATTCCTCCAATGAGTATTTAAGCTACTCGGTCACTACGGCACTGCTCTAATTAACTGTATCTCCAAACTAACGCTCAAATGTTCGTTGTTTCAGAATCGCAGTCCTGCTGACTGCATTGTCAGCGGCGACATCAGCGCCAACATCGTCTCCTTCCAAAGACAACACCCTCACCGATGACAAGAAGGAGCCGAGCACACACGAGCTACTCAGTTCTCTGGGCCTCAAGAAGCTGAGAATACCAGCCGCGCACCACAGAAAGCGTCTGGCAGAGCAAGGGAGAAGGCACGCCACCGGCGACTCCAGGATGTACGTCATCAAACTCCCCCCAAACACGAGTTACTACACTCACGCGGACCCTGCTCCAGCCGCCGCCAGGACCCTGCCCCTTCAGATGACAAGCAACGGGAAACCGGCCAGAGTGTACCACTGGAACATCCCGGTACTGCACAAGCTAGCCAAGAACCGACCGCAAGCCAGGTTCGACGATGAAGTAGATGTAGAGAGTACACCTACTTGGCCGAAAGGGATGAACAACCATCCGAACTCCTTGGACGCGCTAGCATACTACGTGCCAGCTAAAAAAACGTCGTTCAGAAAATATTATTCTGGTAATGGCAAGCCTAAGTCTTTCTATGTTATTGAGAAGAACACGAAATCCGCGCAATACCATAGGCTATTGCCCTAATTTTAAAATAATGTTTTATATAAGAAAATTTTAGTTTTAAGCCTGATTAAACTGCCTATTTCATTGTTTAGTATTTAGACTGTGGTGCATTTTTATATATTAGTGACTTTACGTGTGTATGTATAACTTAAAAAGTTATTAAAGTTCGTCCTAAGTTTCGACTAAGTAAGATAACATGTCTGAGAAGAAATCAAAACTTGAAGTCGTACCTGAGATTTGGTGACAGTCTCGCCATCTGTTGCGTTGATACTAAAATGTATCCATCGAATCCATATTCTTTGTAACATTCAAGCATGGCATTATAATATACATTTTTGATCATTTTCCTTGCCCTCATAGTTATCATTTATGACGAAATAATAAAATAGGTCGATTTAAAACGGTTGCCTAGTAATCTTCCTTCGCTGTCCATCTGTTTGCCAGCGGTCAATTTCTCATAAACCGCAATAGGTATAGTTAAAAGTTTCACAGGAGACAATAAAAGACATGAAATATATTTTTAAATGTCCCCCTATACATGTCTATATCATGTACATACAATGTGATCCGCAACAGCTATATATCTATGTACATACCTATATGTGTTAATTTTCACTGACATATAACTAAAGTCTATAAAAAACGAGGGTACGGAACCCAGCGTGTGCGAGGCCGGCTGGCACATAGCCTGTATTTATCGATCCACGGCACTTATTCAGTACAACATTCCTCCTGGTGTTGAGCTTAATCTGTGCGCCTATTCATATACAGTAGTTAAGTTTTTCATTCGCTGTCTGAGTAATAGCACATACGCACACATTAAGCGCTTAAGATTCTTACACAAGAACGACGTAAACTTTCGAAAATGGAAAAGAAATTTAAAAAACATGACAGACAGAAAATACTGATGGTTTTCGTCAGATACATTTGGAGGGAGCTTCATCAGATACAAGCAGTGGCGTAGCTAGGTAACCAAAGGCCCTGGGGCAAGAAAAAATACTAGGGCCCCAACTAAACTATATAAAATCCTTTGTTCCGTATCCGTTCGTCATTTTCCAAATTCGACGTAGATACTCCAGATTCCGAGGGGCCTCCTGAGCTTGAGGGCCCCGGGGCACTGCCCGTCTAGCCCACAGGTTGCCAAGCCACTGCAAACAAGAAAGAGTCTTAATAAAAATGAAAGATACTGACAGATTCGCCATATTTACTTTTGTCACGCAATTCTCTTCTCAATAAAATACAAGATATCACAGTGATTTCAGACTAATTATAAAGAGAGGAAAGATGATTGGCCACCCTAAACAATATTATAGCTTCTTTAGGAATATCTTAGAAGGCAAGATAGAGGGCAGGAGAGGAAGGGGAAGATTAACATACATGGGTCAGAACAAAGATAAATAGTCTCTCATGACGCATAGGGAGGTCAAAGAGGTTGCACTGGACAGAAGCAAATGGAAGGGACTGCCTCAGAGTGCCCACAAGAGCCGAGGTCTTAACTTTATGATGAATAAGATACCCCATAATCACATCACACCACAAACATGTATATAACTGTATTTTAATTAATTATCATACCATATGAATAATAATATAATAATATATCCTCACGCCTTCCCACAAGGGTCCCCGAAGGGGTAGGCAGAGGTGTCTAGGTAATACCTACACACCCACTTTCCGCCAGAGGTATATTAGGTGCCAACGTGACAGATGGCGAGTCCATCGCCGTTACTCAAGCACGACTATACATACGCCTTTGAATTTCTTCTCCGACGTATGCAGGTTCCCTCTGGATGTTTTCCTTCACCGGAAAGCTCGTGATGTGACTAATCACCGTACTTAAGTTCAGACAAACTCATTGGTACAGTCCGGATTCAAACTTGCGACATTTGCGTCGCAAGCAACTGCTCGATCAAATAAACAAAAGAAGAAAAATCGGAGAATAAATAAATAGAATACTTGTTACAATTAGTTATTCGTGTTTATCATAACAGAAATGGTTCAAAAAATGTTTCACATAATTGAAGATTACATACATACATATCATCACGTCGAGTCCCTAACGAGGTAGGCAGAGAGAATAGAGCGCCAGTGCTCTCTAGACTTACATACCTCTTTCGCTTTGTCCACATTCATCAGTCTTAGATGCTCGTTGGTTTCGACTAATCTTGACGTTCCCGTCCTTGAGTGTCCGATAGATTTGATCCACGTTCCAACTACCTGAAGTTGGAACGTGGTCTTCCTCTGCCTCTTCTTGCACACGTATATTAATAGTAGTCTATCTTGCACACACTTTCGCTTTGTATTGAAGATTACATATGATCAAAAATTTTTTTTTAATAACTGAATTATTTTTGAATGTTAAAATGCTATGTTTAAATTGATACTTACCTGCTCTAAGATTTTCCTTTTTAAGTTGTAATTATATCCCTAAGAAAGACTTCAGCTAAACTTTATAACACAAATATAATTCAACGAATAAAATATATCTAGTATATATTTATCCGTGTATAACTAACGCTGTCACATAAATATATTATTTCATGGCATACATACCATACCTACCACATACCATGTTATATATTAAGGTATCATATACTCGTATCATAGGAAGACTGTATAACGAATTTAAATTATTATCTAGAGTACCTATCTACATCGTCTATAGAATATTTTGGTTAGATGTAAGAATAACTTTTTTTTAATGTCTATTGCTTACGGACATGGTTCAGCCAGCTTTGAGCAGTCATATGGTAACTAAGCAGCTTTTTTATCTAGAAATATGATAATGTCCTTCTTTTTTTACTGCATTTATTGTTTTTTTATGTCACAATTTAACTTGCTGTTAAGTAGGTACCTACGTAGGCTTGATATAATTTTTCATTATACATTGTAGTCTATTAACCTATAATAATCAGGCAATGTTTTGTACAACATACTTTAAATAAGCGGGAATTAATGAATAAAAAGCATATTCATAAAAGTCTTTCTTTCAAGATGTCAACCATAATATAGATGTCTACACGCTTGCAGCGCCATCTATTGAAACATATTTAAACTGTCTTAGCATTTTACTGAGAAACACCACTCTTTGCATAGATGTCAATGTAGCAATTTCGCACAGCGATGGCTTAAGTGGTAAAACAAAGATGGCGCTGTACAACGTCAAACATTTACCGACAGAGTAACGTCAAAAGATGCGCGGCAGGCTGCGCGATTTATAAAAATCGTTCCAAATGCTATTCGACACAAATCCATAATCGCCGCCCGCTGTAAAAATGTCAGCTGCATCTGAAAGCTGCTCGGGAAAAATCGTGATGAATGAGGATAATAATAATGATGATAACAAAGTTAGGACAGCTAAAAGTGAAATTAAAAAAAAATTGAGTGATAAAAAGAACGAGTCTACCGCTAACGCAGGCAGCACCATAATCAAAGTAAAAAGTGCTATCCCTAGAAAAAGGTAAGCAATTAACTACAATTGTGTTTAGCAGTTTATTAATTAAAATTCATCGTAATGCAAATATATATACTAGCAAACATAAAATGAAACTTATTCGGTATAAGAATAATCTTAATAAGGCAACTGCTCCAGAATTTCGGCATGCAACATTTTAATCCTTGACAGAGTTAAGCATAGTATCATTGGCACTCCTTCAATAGCTATTAAAATAACTTTGTTGATATTTTTATTTGGTCCAGTGTTACTTGCGTTTCACAACAACTTCGCGTCCAGGTATTTGGTATAATAGGTACTACCCGACTTTCGCCCTCATTAGCAGTCCAAATAACACCAGAGGAATAGCATATCTTCATTTATATACATACATATCATCACGCCCAGTCCCTCACGGGGTAGGCAGATAGAGTAGGGCACCGGTTATCTCTAGTGCTAAAGACCTTTTTCACTTCATCTTTATATATCTACCAGCGGACCCGGCCACGCGTTGCTGTGGCTAAGGTTTTTGTAATAGTACTTTGTAAATAAATAAATACTTACTCAATCCAGTCAACAGATATCGTCATCTGATAGAATCGCTTGGATCTAACAGATAATTGTGACTGTCAAATAATAGACGTAATAATTTGCAATAAAATTATATTGCGGCTTTAAATTAAGCTATGCTTTATTTCAAGTTGGAAAAAACTGCACACTGTGTGCAAATTTGGTTTAAATCGGTTAAGTAGTTTAGGAGTCCATCGCGGACAAACAACGTGACGCGTAATTTAATATTAAGATGAAAGGTTATTAATAAATTATTGTCGCCTCCTCGCTTCTCATTGCATATCTCTCTTACTGTACTTTTACGCACAATATGCCATAACAAAGCTTTTGTGTACGTTATCTTCGCGCGTTCCCGTAAAGGGTCTCGGTAATGGTGGCTGAGGTGTAACAGGACCCTCTTTTCTCCTGTGATACATTTTAGCTGCTTACGTGACAGATGGCGCGTCCATCGCCGTTACTCAAGCACGACTATACACATTATGCTTTTGAATCTCCTCTCAAACGTATGCAGGTTTCCCCTACTGGACTATGTAAAACTTTTCATTAAATCTTATTAACCGCCGAATTGGCATTTCATGCATTCGATCAATATTTATTGCCATACAAATACCAGATCTGGAAACAATATAGATTAAAAATACTGTCACAAGAGTACTCTAAGTCTAAGAAGGAAGAAGAAGTCACTAAGTCTGAGGAGAGACTTTGCCTCCCTGTGTGTATTCTACCGCTTGTATAACGGGGAGTGTTCAGCAGAATTGTTCGACATGATGCCCACCTCCACCTTCTACCACCGCACCTCTCGCCATCGACGGGGAATTCATCTCCATACCTTGGAACCACAAAGGTCTCGCACTGTGCGCTTCCAAAGGAGTTTTCTTCCGCGAACGCTCAGGCTGTGGAATGAGCTCCCCGTTGAGGTTTTCCCTGGAGAGTACAGCATGGAGTTCTTCAAGAAGGGTGTGAAAAGATTCCTGCAGGGTCGGCAACACGCGAGTGATACCCCTGGTGTTGCAAGCGTCCATAGGCGGCGGTAACCGCTTACCATCAGGTGGACCGCATGCTTGTTTGCCACCCAAGTGGTATAAAAAAAAAAAAAAAAAGAAGGGAACTGGCGGTCCACGCTCTCCGCCTACCTCGTGAGGGACTCTGCGGCTATCCATAGACAAAATACTGTATGTATTTTTTTACCATCAGTACATAGCTCTGTATATTTCGGCCACTACGGCTCCATATATTTACACATACATAAGAAATTGTAAATTACTTGGGTTCTTTGGTCGTAGATATTTCTTATACTTTTTTTACTTGAAATATTGATCGGCATATATAGTACACGTCATACTTGAAATGCATTACCAGTCCCACCAGCTCACCATACCCAGCTCCCTTGCTCGCGATCCAGCAACGCCCTAAGCCGAGATTCGTACCCCACAGGGGGTGCCCTTAGCTGTGTTGCTTAAAAATAAAGTGCCTGGCTGGAGGCCTAGGTCTCGCCATT
Organism: Drepana arcuata; assembly: GCA_016069955.1. NCBI lineage: Eukaryota > Metazoa > Arthropoda > Insecta > Lepidoptera > Drepanidae > Drepana > Drepana arcuata. Next base: position 28,581 of record JACCPG010005119.1, on the reverse strand, counting down.
GACCGGTTAAGTAGCAAAAGTTCCCGGAACTCACGCTACGAGAGACAATACACAAAAAAAAAAATTGAAATGCATCCAGTATGTTTGCGGAGGCGCACACTGGCGATGTCGACGCCATAGTAATAAAGAGGACGGCATGGCAGGCCGCCTGCGCCGCCGATCGCCACTAATGGTCTCCTGAGCGTGTTCTCAGATCATCGGAATGTCCCTCTGTTGCGTCACTAGGTGAAGATCCATGCCGATTGCAATGTAGTAGCCTTGTTACTAACACAATTTATTAAATTATTGCACACTAATACAATGGACTCATGTCTAAAATAAATAATTTGAATCTGAAATTGGCGTACCTACATGAAGACACTGACGAATGTATGTATGTGTAGCGAAAGAAGTCTGTAAGCCTAGAGATAGGCGCTCTACTCTCTGCCTACCCCGTTAGGTTAGGTGTGATATTATGATACAAAAACCGACCAAGAGTGTCGGGCCTCGCGCAATTGAGTGTACCGTATGTTACAGTATACATAGTAATCTTTGGTTCCGTAGTTCCAAGTACATTTTATAACTTGACTCGATCACTCGTTAACCTGTAATGCCAACTTAGCCGTGATAGTTTTCCTTTTAAATTCATCATATTACTAGCGTTTTTTTTTTTATAAATCTACAAACACCAGTTTAGCTGCCCACGGCCCTTACTAAAATTACAGCTTTAAAGCTTAATATTTCGTGTAAATGGAATCCTAAATCGAAAAGCGTTCGTAACATATTTTTTCGATACTATCTTTACTAATATTATAAATGTGAATGTAAGTTTGTTTGTTACGCTTTCACGTAAAAACTACTGAACCGATCATCATAGAACTTTGTACACATAGTCTTGGAGGTATTAGAAGTAACATAAGATACTATTTATTTAAAAAAAAACATTTTTACGAAAAATAAAAGAAGCCGTCCACGCCGACGAAGTCGCGGGCACAGCTAGTTTGTAATAAGCTACCTATACCTAATGCTATCTAAAAAAAATCAACAGGAATGAATTGGTGAACACAAACAGAAAAAATTGGTGTCCCAGTTTTATGTGTTTTATTTTTATTACACCACACGAACTTACTGAAACTGATGGTAAGCAGTTACCGCCGCCTATGGACGCTTGCAACACCAGGGGTAACACTCGCGCGTTGCCGACTCTGCAGAAATCCTTTCACATCCTTCTTGAAGAATTATGCTGTACTCTCCAGAAAACCTCAACCCTAAACCTTTCTTTTTCACGATTTCATTTTACCACTGTGTGGGCGCTGTTAATATGTACAAGGCACCATACCAGCTCTGTAGTACCAACCGTCCCTTATCTAGCCCGATTACACACTCCTGGAGAGTCTGTATATACAGCCTTTTTTTTTTAACCCAAGTGTCTGTCTGTCATCATTAGGTTTACGGTGAAGGAAAATATGTTTGTAGGAAGCAAATCAAAGACGAGAAACAGTGACTGACGTGCGAAAAACGTGTCACGTTGGCACCTCAATAAATCTACGACGAAAATAAGGTGTTGTGGTAGGTACCACAACACCTTATTTTCGTCGATAAAAAAACAGAATCGCCGGAAAAAGACAGAGATAGGTATCTCTGTCTTTTTCCGGAGGTCCTTTGATAGCGTGCAGATATATTTAGGCGTCAATATGATTATGTGTGATCAATAACGGATGACTTTACCTATTAACTATAAGAAATATAGTACAATTGTTTTGCATACTAAAAAAAACACATTAAAAACCACAGATCCGTAATGAGATTTGGTACAGTTTTTGCAGCTCCACATCGCAATTTAGGTCATAGTCATTACTCAAGTCTAATAATAAACAGTCGGTCATTCTGTATGCTAGTCCAGCCGTCTTGACTTTATTTATATCTAGGTGGAAAGCTGTTGGAACATAAAGTGTGCTGAAAATATTTTGTTTGTTTTCATCTTGCTTTCTACATATATTATATATAACTTGATAATGAGAAGCCGTGGTGGCCGAGTGGTTCGAGCAGTTGCCTGCGACGCAAAGGTCGCAAGTTCGAATCCCGACTGTACCAATGAGTTTTTCTGAACTTAAGTACAGTGATTAGTCACACCACGAGCTTTACGGTGAAGGAAAACATCGAGAGGAAACCTGCATACGTCTGAGAAGAAATTCAAAGGCGTATGTATAGTCGTGCTTGAGTAACGGCGATGGACTCGCCATCTGTCACGTTGGCACCTAATATACCTCTGGCGGAAAGTGGGTGTATGGGTATTACCTATACACCTCTGCCTACCCCTTCGGGGACCCTTGTGGGAAGGCGTGAGGATATATTATATATAACTTTTTTTTTTATACAACAACAAGTGGCAAACAAGCATACGGCCCACCTGATGGGAAACGGTTACCGTAGCCTATTTACGCTCACGATACCGAAGTATCACTTGCGCGTTGCCACTCTGTGTTCGGAGAGTTATACTGTGTTGGCAGCATAATGAGACTAATCCCTCTGTAACACAATATTACATTATTGCCCTTATTCACAGCGTAGGTACACAAAACAAAAAAAAAATTGGCTACGGACTCCTATAAGGTGGGGCTCCTGCCCCAGTCGGGCGGCTCCAAATTCGAATAGGAAACCCGTTATGCCCTACCACTTTTAAAATTAGGTATTTACGCCGACACCCTCACGCGGTACGCATAGAGAGTAGGGCCCAAGCCTCTCTAAGCTTGCAGATCTTTTTCGTTTCATCCACATTCATCAGTCTTTTCATAAATGCTCGCCGGTTTTGTGTACGTAGGTATACCTAGGTGCCAGTAAAACAAATGTCAGTTCTTATCTCACACACGCTTTCAATTTCTTCTGTGACTGATTCCTTCCCAAAGTTTGCTTCGCCGCTTCCGTGGCCGTGGTGAATCACATTTCTGGTGTGATCCCACATGTGTAAATATCTTTATACATATATGGGATCACTAAGGGCCGTCAGATCAAACAAGGCTTAAACTATGGTTTATGTAATCTAAGATAAAATTTAATCTATGGTTTAAGCTATTGTTCTTAGATCAAGTGGCAAATATGGACAGATCGGCTAAGCTTCGATTAATCCCATAGATATGGCAACATTTTCTATTTTTTGTTTTTTTAGGGTGAAGTTTGACAATATCATTGGTGTGTCAGTTGTCACTTGTCTGTTACCTGACGTGCGTGGTGATTAATGTTTGTTGTTGTGATTTCCTTGCGAACCTACATTTTTGCAAATATTACCTGCTTCTAAATTAAAAATGTGTGAAAGTCAAAAGAGGAGAGTGCCCAACTTTTCTGCCTCAGAAACTGAACTTTTGACATTACTTATTTTTATTTATTTATTTAGTTAAAAAATATTCAAATATTTTGGAAAATAAAATAAACTACTATACCGAGTACTTTCCTAGGGAAAGTACTCGGTATAGTAGTTTATTTTATTTTATTTTTTAGTTTTTATTTTTAGTTTATTATATTATCAAGATACTTCGAATTATCTTTGTTCCGATACTTTTATGAGTACGATACTTTTTTTTCGATACTACTCATGAGTACAGTATCGATACTTTCTATTCGATACCGTGTCCCTACCCGTGTTCGAACGACATACGGCCTACTATTATATCTATTTAAATCGTTCAACACTTGTAATTCTTCGATATCCGAATCCGACTCACTGTTATAAAAGTCCATTTAAAATTTTATAACCATAAAACGTAACTTCAATGCAAATAAACAATACACACATCTTGACCGAAATGTCAAATTATGATAGTTTAATCCATCATCGGGAGTTTAAACTCTCCCAAAGGGTAGTTTAAATTAATCAATAGTTTAAACTATCATTCATCGATCAACTACCATTGATCTTATGAAATAATCAGAGACGGAAGATTAAACTCTCTGTCGTGGTTTAAACTACGATTGATCTTACGGCCCTAAGTAATATATTATGTCACACAAAGCTAACTATGCCTAGCCTAAGTATATATAATATTTACCTGCTAAAATAATTATTACATGCATTAAAAATATACGCAACCAGGAAATGTTCGTTGCCGGTGGGATTCGGGGATCCAGCTGACGGACAAAGGCCACCTAGGCATGAACGAGATAATTCAGAAATGTTCACTAATAACCGCAATAACATCTTATGCCTAAATAATTTAAAGCAGCATTTAAAACTCCTCAAAAGGGTACCATTCTTCACACTGCGCTTTCCGGTTACCTTGCTAGATAATGTATCAGATAACAGCATACGTACTTACCAAATATATCTTGGAAAAATATGATATAATAGTAAAGATAACCCAAATATCGGTCAGTGACTCAACGTTAGGCTATCGTATGATGTTGCGAACCCAAATTGATGTCATTATCGAATACTGTTGATACATTTAAATTGGCGTTTGCTTATGGCGGTAAAGCACTCGACGTCAATCTCGTCACTGATGAATGTGGATGAAGCGAAAGTGGTATGTAAGTCTAGAGAGAACCGGCGCACTACTATCTCGGCCTACCCCGTTAGGGACTCGGCGTGATGGTAGAACAGCCGTGGACAATACGGCTACGGACTTTTTAATTGCTACGAGTATGTGCGCTGCCCCTTCACCTGCCCCTGTAATAATAACTAGATAATATACTGGGTCCCGCCTAACTTCGTTTGATAAAATAAAAATCTCACACGATCACAGCGCCACCTATTGGGTCTAATTATGCAATTAGCCCAACCAGGTATTCTTGCAACATATCGTGTTTTAAGAACTTCACATTATTCGTATTAACCAAGTGGCGTAGTCTGCTTGCAGGCTCCAACGCAATGATTTTAAATCCCCTCATAGGTACTCAAACAGCTTTACAGCGAACGACAGGTATGGGAAACATGCATACGTTTCACAAGAAAATCGTATGTATAGTGGTGCTTGAGAAACACTGTTGGACTCGCGATCTGTGACGTTGACACGCCTGGCGGAAAGAGGGGGTTGTTACACCTCTGTCTTCCCCTTTGAGGTACCCTTGTGGGAAGACATGAAGAAGAAGAGAATGCAATAAAAGTTACACATTAATGACTAAAGTAGGTGCTGAGTAATATTCTCTGTGTTACAGACAAGATCTACTCAAATGGTACGGTTGGGGATACAAGGACTCCATGTTTCTACTGGAGCAGGACACAGCTTGCTTCACGGGAGACAGGTAAGACCTTCGAGTTCATTGGCGCTATTTTTAAACTTAGAAAATCCTTCATTCTTCCCAGGTAGAGCAGGGTAGTAGGTGTCTGGCAGGCTATGACAGACACCTACTGAGTGAAACGGTGTCATCCCGTTAGCATAATTGCTGCGCCGGGAACTATTGACCTAATTGTCCTATATATCTCGTAAGAAAACTTATTAACATGTCTTAACATTATAGAGGCAGAGTTTGTTTGCAAAACGTACTAATCTTAGGAATTTAATTGACGAATGCGGATGAAGCGAAAGAAGTTTAGAGAGAACCGCTCTGCTCTCTCTGCTTACCAGCTAAACTAACCACAAGGCACCCGAAGTGGAAGGCAGAGCTGTATAGGTAGTAGGTATCCATACACCCACTTGCGGCGTAATTATGTGTGTATTTAAAATATATTTACGGGATCTGCTAGTTCAAAGGTATGTAGACATATAACAAGTATATGCTATATTTACAAATTGGTAGGAGCGTATATTACTCTATGACCCGATAAATAATTACTCTTTGGTGACGCATTTTGCCACATTATTGAGTTGACGTAATTGAAAACATGCCTAAAAAGTAGCTTTAAATGTTATTTACTTTTATTTTATTTATATGCATATTTATAGCCTGCTCAAATTGCAACGTTGGTCGGACTATTTATTCAATTCATTTGGAGCCTGTATATATTTTGCTTATGTATGAAGCCGTGTTATTGAGTAGGTAGTCCTGATGAGTTTACGAGTATTAGTTTGTCATAACATGAACTATACGGCGAGGAAAAGCGTTGCTAGTAAACCTATACACGTTTTACAAATATTTGGAAGATGACATGTCTGGGAGACGGCGACTGCGATACCAACTGGGTGTGTTGGGAAAAGTGGGAGCTAATCCACCCCTGCATACCCTTTCGCGAAACTAGTACGGAGATGGGAAGGTGAAACTTCGTAATGCCTTCCTATAATGGTTCCTGTAGAGATACACACCAACTTTTCGCCGGAAATATATCAAGGTGCCAACGTGACAGACGGCGATGCAATCGCAGTGTCATAAGCACGACTTCACGTAGGTACCTGCGTCTTTGATCATCTTCACCAAAACTATGCCTGCCATGTTCCTACCATAACATGTAAACCTGCAAATGATCATAGGAACATGGTCCTTTGATGAGAACAGAACATTTATAATAACAATTGCAGGGGTCATACACAAAGAAAGTAGTGTCAACTCGTTAGGTCTGGTCCAAACCGAACGCGTGGGTGGCGGTAAATTGGCACTTCCCGTTAATTCGTCAGACACGTGGCATCTGACACCACATGAATGTCCATCGCTTTTGCCGCTAACCCGGCTTGGGAAACGTTTTCGACCGCAAATTTTCGGTATCGTCCTTAAGCCAAAAGTTAAAGCTTTAACATTTTAATTGATATACTAAGTCCTACTGATAAAAAGTTTATTATTTGAGCCATTAACCACTGCGAACTGCAGTACATGGAGTTCTTCAAGGAGGGTGTGAAAATATTCACTATCAGTCCAACCACATGCTCGCTTACGACTTTTGTGTTATAAAAAATCATTGCCTATTCCGATCTCTCAAGCAATTTCCACTTGCACGCTAAATTTCACGCAATAATAACAACATGTATGGTTATTATCAGCTAGTTGTACTGAACTGACATCGTAAAATGCTGGAACAAAGCTGACAATCACCATAGCAGGCCGCAAATTGTGTTGCCACCAATATTATTGCCGTCCACGACATGACATCATCGTAAATGCAACATTAAAACGTATTCTCATTACATAACAAGGTTGCCATATATGTATTTATTTAATGTTTATCTGCCTGATGGTCATCGGTTAAACCGCCTTAGAACGCTTACAAAAGTTAGGGTTACAGCTCTGACAGGAAACTTGTCACACTCTTCTTGAAAAACATGTTATACTCTTATGCGGGAGAACGTCGACGGGGAGTTCACAAGTTGAGCGATGGCAGAAGGAAACTCCTTTAAACGCCGCACTGCGTGAGATGTTTGTTTCCAAGGTTTGTGGATGAATTCTGAATTTCGATGGCGAGAGGTATTGCCGCCCCTTACATCAACTCCAAGGGTAGCTCGCACGTTGCCCACCCTTCTATAGTATTCTCATTGTGGCCCTATTGAAGGACTCTATGTGGAAGATTTCCTTATTATTCATTAAACCTTTATTTATAATTAAACCTTCTTTTAATTGACTAAGAGAGACTGATGAATGTGGACGAAGCGGAAGAGGTGTGTAAGTCTAGAGAGAACTGACGCTTTACACTCTATGCCTACCCCGTTAGGTAGTCGGCGTATGTATACAGGGTGTCCCAAAACTCAACGATAACCTGGTACCGGGAGAGAGGCCAAGGTATACCATTTATGAAAAAAATAAGAAAAAAAATCTATATCACTTAGTCTAATAAAGTGTTACGATAATTTACCGTTTTATTTTGATTAAATTTTCCATGAGTTCCTTTCGCAAAAAATACGAAATAGCAGTTTTATTGGCAAGAAAAGTGGCAAGTGTTGTACTATTTTGAAATCTAGACTAAATGGGCCATCTTTAAAAAAAACTTGCCATAGGTAGTGTAGTACATTTTTTTTCCAACGTAGAGTGTCAAAATTGACTGGCATACATTTCCATAACTCGTCAAAATTTAATTTATTTTACTTAGTTAACAATGATTATTACTTTCATTTGTGGTTACCATTAATAGCACTGTTATTTCAGATAACATTATTTAAAAAATCACTGTAAAATTGTGAAAATTGTGATCACAGTACCTAAAAATGGGTGACACCAAGGGTGTCAAATTTTTAACTTTTCCGAAAAATGTCTATCATCGCTTGACTAGGTGACATAGATTTTTTTGCTTATTTTTTTCATAACAAACAAGTTAACATTATGATATCTATCTCCTAAGATGTTGATTGAAATTAAGTGATGTCAAGTACAATTTCGTTTACATTTAAATACTTGTGATTAATAACATATTTATTTGGATAAAGATTAATATTGTGTTGATAAAACATCCTCGCAAATAATGCATTAATTTCGAACAAATTTTATTGCCATAAAAAAGGTTATAGTGAGTCAATCTTAAAAGGTAGACATATGCTGTCGCGAACTTTTTGTTAGAACTTTTAAAGAGGCACAATACCCTCATACATGATATTTTCGTAACTTAAACCGTTTACGCAACGCACGCAACGGAGCTCTCAAAGAGGAATATTTTTTCCCGTTCTTGTAACATTTTTCATTTATGCTTCGCTCCCTAGTCGCTCCCTATTAGTCGTAGCGTGATGTTATATAGCCTAAAGCCTTCCTAGAGAAATGGACTATCCAACACAAAAATATTTTTTCAATTCCAACCAGTAGTTCCTGAGATTAGCGCGTTCAAACAAACAAACAAACTCTTCAGCTTTATAATGTTAGTATAGATAATCTTTAATTAGTGTAAATTAAGGCTGACCTTCCGAGCTTTTAACAATTCCCAACATTTAGATACAATACCCAATTAGCACACAATTCGATAAAAAGACCCAATTGGCATGGAGCTACACCAATCAACATGTTTTTAAACGGTATTTAATGCACGAATATATAAGAATAGTAACAATTAGTAACACAGTCTTTACCAATTCTTAGTAATGCGTAGCGCAACACAACTATATAGAGCACTTCAGAGTGTAATCATTAATACTTGTTGCATTAGATAGCCTTCCCACAAGGTCCCTTTTTCCCCAAGGGTTACTCAAGCAAGACTAAACGACTATACATACGACTTTGAATTACTTCTCAGACGTATGCAGGTTTCCTCTCGATGTTTTGCTTTTGCAATTCAAAAGGCGTAGGTATGTATAGTCGTGCTTGAGTAACGGCGATGGACTCGCCATCTGTCACGTTGGCACCTAAAATATGTCTCTGGGGAAAAGTGGGTGTATTGGTACTACCTATACACCTCTGCCTACCCCTTCGGGGACCCTTGTGAGGAGGCGTGAAGATATATTATATATTTATTAATTCGCGATTCCTGCCAGCCCAGAGGGCTGCAATTCCACTCGATGCGCATTGGCCGGACGGCTGTTAGGGCGTGCCCCCGAGGCGACGCGCACCAGTCCGTCCCCGCTGGTGCGAAAAATTCAGCACAGTGCGGCGATGGGGACCGCCACCCATCACGCGGAGTGCCTCACGGCGGGAGGTGGAGTGTGGAGTGTAGGATGGGTGTATGGAATGTAAGAGGAGGTATGGCTGATAAGATGAACGAATTGATCGATGCTATGACAGAGAGCGAGTTAGATGTTGTGTGCTTGTCTGAAACCAAGCGGAAGGGTAGTGGAGTAGACGAGCTCCCGGGCGGGAGTTTAGTGCTGTGGTCAGGAGTGGCAAACACCGAGCACGCCTGCCAGGGAGTGGGAATTCTACTATCCAGCCGCTTGGCAGAATGTATGATAAGTTATGATGCGGTGAGCCCCAGACTTATTTGGGCTCGCTTTAAAATAGGCCTTACCCGACTATTTTTAGTCGCGGTGTATGCTCCGGTGGCCTCAGCGGACACTTGCGACCTGAATAAGTTCTGGGAATGTGTGAGTAATGTTCTAGAGACGAAAGAAGGGAATGAAAAGCTGATTATTTGTGGTGATCTGAATGGATGGGTCGGGACAGCCCGTAAGGATTACGAGGCAGTACTCGGCAAGTATGGTGATAAGAGAGTGAACGAGGCAGGCAAGCTGATATTAGATGTATGCATGGAGAGAGACCTTTTTGTGGCGAACACCATGTTCGACCACAAAAGGATTCATCAGTATACATGGGAACGGAAAAATGAGCGAAGCATGATAGATCTGTTTCTAATAGATCAGCGACTCAGAACACAGGTGATGGACACCAGGGTGTATAGGGGAGCTGACCTGGGAACGGACCACTTCCTAGTTATAACTAGGATAAGGGGTCTGTTCGCGGGCTGGCGATCCCGCGCTGGGGGTCCCTGTTCTGCAGTCGCAGACCGCATCAAAAGCTGGAGGCTTCAAGATGCGGCTATTAGAGACAGATATCAAGAAAGGGTATCTGAACAGCTAGCCTGTCCACCGAAAGATGTGTTTGAGAGTGTCGATGTTTGTTGGCAGTTCCTTAAGTCCAGCATATTATGCGCCGCGAAAGAGGTTTGTGGCATTTCGAAAGGGCGGACAACCAAAAATGGCGATGGTTGGTGGGATGATGAAGTGAAAGAAGAAGTTAAAAAGAAGAAGGATGCAAGGCAAGACATTTTGGCTATGTCCAGCTCAAGTGAGAGTATGAAAGAAAAGATGAAAGAAAAATACCGCCTGCAAAAAAATCGTACGAAAGAGATAATAGCTCAGAAGCGTGAGAGGTTCCAAATGACTGTAGACGAAAAACTGTCACAGAATTTCAAGGACAATGCAAAACTTTTTTGGAGGGAAGTTAAGAAGTCCAGAAATTGTGTTACAGCTAGTAGTAGGATGAATGTGATTTTCTCGAAGGACAATAACATACTGACTGACAAAACAGACGTCCTCAGGCGATGGAGTGAATTTTACAAAGATATGTATGATGATGATGCCGCTGATCTACTCACAGAGCTGCCTCCAACAGAATCTGTCGAGGATCCTATAGCGGATAAAATAAGTATGGGAGAGATTGTAAGTGCGATAAGAAGTCTGAAATGTGGAAAAGCTGCGGGAATAGATGGGATTACGGCTGAGATGATCAAGTACGGTGGACCAGCGGTCTGGGACGTCATCTATTTGCTATGCAATCTTTGCTGGGAAAAGGGTGATGTTCCGGACGACTGGAGGCGAGCAGTCATCGTGCCTTTCTATAAAGGAAAGGGATCACGATTGGACTGCTCAAACTACAGAGCCATCAGCTTGGTCAGCTTAGCTAGTAAAGTGTATACGAAGATCCTGACGATAAGAATGCAAGAGCGATCCGAAAGATTTCTCTGGGAATCCCAAGGTGGATTTAGACCAGGAAGAGGATGTATGGATCAAACCTTCTCGCTTCGCGGAATCGCGGAAAAGTTTTTGGATATTAACCAAAGGGTTTTCTGCGCTTTCGTCGACTTGGAGAAGGCATTTGATAGAGTCGTACGAAAGGAACTCTGGGACGTGTTGCCTGGATATGGAGTGAGTAGTTCCCTACTGCATGCCGTGAAATCACTCTATAGTGATAGCGAGGCGTGCGTTAGGGTTAACGGTGAGATGTCACCCTGGTTTGATGTGAAGTCGGGGGTCAAACAAGGGTGTATCATGTCTGCCTGGCTGTTCATTATATATCTAGATAACCGTCTGAGAGCACTAAGAACGAACGGATGTGGAGTGAAAATGGGAAACTTAGTGGTCAACTGCCTATTATACGCCGATGACGCGGTTTTACTGGCGTCATCAGAGGGCGAACTGCAGTCACTAGTTACCATAATGAAAGTAGAATGTGAAAAGAAGGGGCTGCGCCTAAACGCTGGCAAGACTAAGGTTCTGGTATTCGAAAGAGACGAACAAGTGACCGAGTGTGCTATATCGGTAAATGGGCAAATTCTAGAGCAAGTGAATGAATTTGTATATCTTGGAAGCATGTTCACACGAGATGGAAAGTATGAAAAAGATATTGAAAGAAGGATAACTGCCGGAAATAAGGTGAATGGAGCCATGTCGGCGTTGATGGGCAGTAAAGTCTGAGCAAGAATGCTCGAGTTGCTGTCCACAACGCGATATTGGTACCTACCTTATTGTATGGCAGCGAATCCTGGGTATGTCAGAGGAAGTATGAAAATAGTTTGAATGCAGTCGAGATGCGATCTCTTCGAAAAATGTGCGGCGTAACGATATTAGATGGAATCCGCAATGAAGAGATTCGCAAATCAACTGGCGTGAATAAGGGCGTGATTGTAAAGATGAAGAAAGGCATGTTACGTTGGTTTGGACACATAGAAAGGATGAGCGAAGAAAGATTGACGAAACAGATATACAAAGCAAAAGTGTGCAAGAAGAGGCAGAGGAAGGCCACGTTCCAACTACCTGGATCAAATAGATCGGACTCTGAAGGACGGGAACGTTAAGAGTACTCGTAACCGACGAGCATGTATGAAGAGACTGATGAATGTGGACGAAGCGAAAGAGGTATGTAAGTCTAGAGAGAACTGGCGCTCTATACTCTCTGCCTACCCCGTTAGGGACTTGGCGTGATGATATGTATGTATGTATTTATTAATTAAAAAGTATTTTATAGTCGGTTTAGTAGACCTGATTTCTAATTTATTATCTTAATCTATACTAATATTATAAATAGGAAAAAATTTTTTTTTTTTTATACAACAGGAGTGGCAAACAAGCATACGGCCCTGTATGCTGATCTGATGGGAAACGGTTACCGCAGCCTATTTACGCTCACGATACTGAAGTATCACTTGCGTGTTGCCACTCTGTGTTCGGAGAGTTATAGTGTGTTGGCAGCATAATGGGTTTAATCCCTCTGCTTCCAACACAATGTAACAATCCTCCCCCCTCCCCAAGGAGCTCATTACTGGAAACCTTATTCAACGCGTAGGAACACAAGTCAAAAAATTGTGTTATTTGGCTACGGACTTCTATAAGGTGAAGGTCCTGCCCCAGTCGGGCAGCTCCGAATTCGAACGGGAAACCCGTTATACCCTACCACTCTTGTATGTAATTATTGTATGTAAGTATGTTTGTATTGAATAGGCTCCGAAACTACTGAACTAATTTGAAAAATTATTTCACCATTGGAAAGGTACATTCACCCTTCGGTGAATGTTCACGTTCATGTTCCCACCCACTATATAGGCTTTATTTTCTTTTATAAAATTGTATTAATTGTAGTAATTGAGTTTTTCTAAACTTAAGTACAGTGATTAGTCACACCACGAGCTTTACGGTGAAGGAAAACATCGAGAGGAAACCTGCATACGTCTGAGAAGAAATTCAAAGGCGTATGTATAGTCGTGCTTGAGTAACGGCGATGGACTCGCCATCTGTCACGTTGGCACCTAATACCTATACCTCTGGCGGAAAGTGGGTGTGTGGGTATTACCTATACACCTCTGCCTACCCCTTCGGGGACCCTTGTGGGAAGGCGTGAGGATATATATATATATATATATATATATATAAAATTGTATGTCCAGCAGTGCGAAGCCGGGACGGACCGCTAGTAATACTTATCTCTGAATTGATGGTTGAAAGAGGTCTAGAAAACGGCGTAGGGCGTATCGCGCTGACGTCATTACTCGTGGCGAGAGGCTACCCTCGAGCCTCGACAGCGTTAGCATTGCACGTTCCTGTAAATCAAACAGTGACAACATCGAGTATGTTGTACGGTCTTCACGTCAATATTTGATGTGTCGTACAAATGTGCCTCTAGAACGACATTAGTTTGTGAAGCAATATTATCACAATGAGCTAGTAATGTATTATACATATACATATATAGTATGATAGTAAGTATGATAGTAAAGTAGTTTTCTTCACATCAGAACTCGTGGTGTGTCAGAAATACTCATTGGTACGGTCCGGGTTCCAACTTACAGATTTTTGCGCTTGCAGGCGACTCAGACCACTTGGTCATGGAGTAGGTAACCTTTGTCAAAGAATACGTATAATAATTTATATCTTAATATATATAAGCACGTGTCACGTTGTTTGTCCGCGATGGGCTCCTAAACTCCTTAACCGATTTCAATCAAATTTGCACACCGTGTGCAGTTTGATCCAACTTAAAAGATGGGATAGCTTACATCGCAATGCGCTTGCGCTCATGCGCTTATAAGCGCAATATTAATTTATTGCTAATCAACTATCTATTATTTGACAGTCACAATTATCTGTTAGCTCCAAACGATTCTAATAGATGGGGTCGAGAATTGTTTAGATTTACAACTGGGTTACAACCCGATACGTGGCACTGCGATCGTGTTACGGGCAATTGAACCTTTTCACCCAAGCGAAGCTGGGCGGGACAGCTACTTTATAATATATCCTCACGCCTTCCGACAAGGGTCAAAGAATATGTATCTAGCATAAATTTATTCAGACATATTGGACATGTAGTTGTGACTAAATTATTTATTTAACTAATACTACGGCGTAGGTGAGATGCTACCAAAACCTTAGCGCCGGACGTAAATGTATGTGCCAACATGACACACTGCGAATCCGTCCTCCTGTGTTCAACACAATATCTACACACATACGTCTTTTTAACCGTCTTCAAAAAAGGAGGAGGTTCTCAATGCGACTGTATTTATTTTTTATATTCCTCTAACGTAACTAATTGTACCAGACTTAACTTCAGCATTTTCATTTGCACCCAGCGCTGGGGTTCGAATCTGCAATCCTTGTTTTCAACCACTTGAACCACTCGGCCACCATGGCTTTTAATTTATGTTTGACTAATGTACTGATAAATATGATGTTTGCGTATTTGCCATACATAACTTATGAGTTGACACTAGTACATTGTACTGAGAACAAATATTGATGCCATTCGTTGTGAAACAAACAAATAACGCAATTAATGGGTGCAGAGTAAAGACAATGGTTGCACTGTTAGTCAATAAACGTATTTGTGTACCACGTCCAATGTTGACTTGAGTTCAACAGTAAACAACTTTTCTATATATTTTTTGTTGGGGCTTATCCTGTTCTTACTTGTACTGGACTCTTGACTGATGATCTAGCTAGTGCTAAATAAATGCCAGAAGAACAGAAAAAGTTAAAGCATAAATATACTTACGCCTAGAGGTCCGTCCCGCCTTCTAACGGTCGGACATAAGGCGAATGTAGCTTTCCACTGGTGAGAACTTTCCACCACATTAGTTTCAGAGCCTCGTCAATACAAACAATCAAATCTTTCCTCTTTTTAACATTATAAATATAGAGTAATATCACGGGATAGAGAGGGCAAAGCGCCAGTTCTCTCTAGACTTACAGACCTTAGGAACGAATAGATTAAAACCTCGAGACAATTCCACACAATATTTCATCGTTCCAGGTATTCCCTTGGAGGTAAAACGCTGCCCTATTTAGCGCAATGGGCGGTAAACACCATTGGTATTGAGGCTTCGAGGTCTCCGAATATACCCGAGCTGCCTACGACCTTTCCCGACAGCAGACTACCGGACTCTATCAAGGGAGAATTGGAGAGCATAGCCCTGGTCAGCACAGATGGCATGGATAGACTTATCAGAGCTCACGGGCAGACCCTCAAAGACATTGCAAATCTGAGAGCTAACTCCTTCCCGAGGATACCTGACGCTGTCATCTGGCCAGAAAGCCACGAGCAGGTAAGATTTTTTTTGTTCTCTCATAGCGTTTATAACTTAAACTCATAATTCTGTCGTTCAAAAACAGAGCACAGAGCAGAAAAAAGTTGTGAGTTGATCGTTACCTATAATTGACTGAAATGCCCCAATGAGTTTTCCCACGTTATGGTAATTAAGCTCCAATCTGCCACTTTCTAGATAATAATTATCATTTGGACATCCACAAAATGTATTAATGTGTTCCAATATAGTTCCCTAGAGGGGGTAAACAGATTTTACCCCTTTTCGCCGGAGAGTTTTTAGATGCCAACCAAACATCGAGAGGCAATCTGCATACGTCGTGCTTGAGTACCGGCGATGGACTCGCCACCTGTCACATAATATATAATTAATGTACAAAATTATTCATTATCACCAATCTATACCATGTTTTTTTTTTGCAAATAAATGATTATTATTAATATCATCCCATTTTTCTTCAATAGCAAAAGGATTAGTTCTCAATGTGAGATGCAAAGCCAATGAATTTCCACGCATGCACTCGTTCGCGTGGAAATTCATTGGCTTATGTACACACAAGTACATACAAATGTTAGTTGTGAGTACCTTGTTTATGTCACGACCACGGCGGGCTAAGCAAAGCGTGTGCGATGTAGCCTTGTGAATGGTTTTATTTATCGGCCATTCACGTGCCCATTTTATTATTTATATATAACCTATGTAATCGGAGATTTGTATTAAAAATTTTAGAAACTAAAAAAATTTTTTAAAGTTGGTATTTTTTTATTTTGCACCTAAAACATATCACCGGCGGATAGTGGGTGTGTAGTTACCGTCTCTCTGCCTACCCATTCGTGGATTCCTACGGGGAAGGCGTGAGGATATTCTTTATTTTAGCTGGTCAAAATATGTACTGGCCCGACTTATAAATTTGTTTTTTTTTATATTATATACAATTATGCCATTTTGATGGCAGTTTGTTAATCTCTTTACTGTTGAAGTCTGCCAGTCGTGATGTGATGAAATCAGCCATCAGCAATTTTACCCACTTAAAATTGTCTGAATTTTGTAGTAGGAAATCTGTTGGGGAAAGGTCAGGTGGATGCCGGAAAGATTCCAGCTGTCGCGCGTTGTCGTGGAGTAGCAATGTTGGAAGAGCGATTGAACAGTCTTGGTTGTCGAATTGCGATTTTGTCCATCATTTTGTAGCAGCAATTCTATACATCTATAGTCTCGGTTGTGTCATTCGGTAAGAACAGTAAGAAGTTGTAATGTACAAGCCCAGCAGTGGTCCACCAGGCAGTTACCATCATCTTCCTGTGTGAAGGTGAATCTTTTTTTAGCGCACTAATTAAGTGCTGTACCCGAGTCCACCCTTGAGACGAACGATTACGATTGTCCTATAGGATCGACTTGTCATCGATTTCGATGATTCGATTTATAATTCCCTCTTGTCTATGCCGATTCAGTAGTGCTATGCATGTTTCGACGCGAAAGTCTCGCTGGGGGTCGCTTAGTTCGTGTGGCACCCTTTATCTTTCTGATTTGGCCTGCCTTCCTAAGGCTCAGCTCAGTCGTATATTGAATGATATACCAATAATGGACCGTATATGCAAGCAGTGTTGGGCCCGTACACGTCGCTAAATTGGCTTTCACCAGTCTCTTTAATAATGCACGACGGTTTACTTATTATATTGAGCGAGATGTGATGAGAGATTATATATGTATCAACTACTAATGATTATATATATATATATATATATATACTAGATTATGCCCGTGACTTCGCCCGCGTGGAGATCGAAAAATTTGCTTATGTATTTTCCTGCTAGAATCGGTTTAGCCGCTTTGCTGCTATACAGTATGATGCTCTTTCACGTCATATTTGAACTTTGAATTTTGGATTAAAAAGTATCCTATGTCCTATTCCTATCAGTATAAGCTATCACGATTTCAACTTTCAGCCAAATCGGTTCAGCCATTTGGCCGTGAAAGAACCGCAAACATCCAAACCTACAAACTTTCACATCTATAATATTAGTAAGATAAGTAATTTTTAAACCATTTTTTTTACTGTCTCGTTAACTTGGAGAGGGGTTTCTCACCTTCACATTCTTCGGAATAATGACAATTTAACCTCATAGAATGCATCCGAAAACAATGTCTATGTATGTCGATTTGGATTGAGCAATAAACCCATTTACAAGGACCCATAGCAAGTACGACTCCGCGTGGTATGCCACAGCTGTTTGTACGACCTCTTTACATCAAGACATTGGACAAACAAAACGTAAAAATTTGTTTGAAAAGCTATTTAGCATCCAGTCGGATGTATCAGGAATTATAGAGTGTGATAAACGATTGTCAATGTCGTTTCGTCAGAGTGATGCTAACGCTGATGAGAGTATACCTCGTCTTAGTTGGATTGCATGTTATGTACCAATTAAATACTCGTACATACATACGTATCAGGCAGAGACCTCTAGTAGACCTGCAGTAAACCTGTAGACAGAGAGAGGAGCGCCAGTTCTCTCTAGACTTCATTGACTCGACCAGATACTGATATTCCCCTCCTTAATAATTGTGGAAGTTGGAAGCCGCTTTAGCTGAATGTTTTAAATACCTAGTAACCTACAAAATAAAGGTTACAGGTTTGAGCTCCAGGGCCGGCGGACTGTACCAATGAGTTTTCCCTGATCTTAAGAACAGTGATTTATCACATTCATTAACTTCATTCAATTCATGAGTGAGAGAGAGGACCTGCATAAGTTTAGGTAATTCAAATAAAAGACGTATGTAAAATCATGATTGAGAAAAGGCGGACTCGCAATCTGTCACGTTGGTTTCCTAATTACATCCCTGGCGAAAGTGGATGTGGCTACGTCTATGTCTACCCCTATGTATGCAACTATTATTATATATTATCAACTTTGTATTTATTATAACATGAGTATGAAATATAGCACAATACGAATAACGTACTCGTTGCGAATTCGTTCGTAGAACACGAGAACGGATTGATATTGTGCGCAACTTTTGTTTTTTCTTTTGTTATTGATTGAGTGTGTATGGCGCGAATTTTATTATCATTATTTTACACATTTGTACTAGAGCCGTGGTGGCCGGGTGGTTCGAACAGTTGCCCATAACACAACGATTGCAAGCTCTAAGCCCGACTGTACTGAATGTAATGCGTTTTTATAAACTTAAGTAAGTACAGTGATTAGACTCATCACGAGCTTTATTGTGAAGGAAAACATCGAGAGAATATCTGCACATATTTGAGCATTTGTATAGTCGTGCTTGAGTAACGGAGATGGACTCGCCATCTGTCACGTTGGCACCTAAGAAGTGTGGAACTGCGGAAAGGGTGTATTTGTACTACAGTGTAAATTACATAAATATACCTCTGTACATCTCCACATACGTACTACGCCTATAGATATGACGTCAGGCATAACATTGTTTTTATTTATAGATGTACTAAAATAGGATTTCAATTTTCCCTCAGGAGCTCGCATACTTCAAACTATTGCTTATAACTGTGTATTCTTTTACAAACTTCCCTTTCTCCTTCACTCATCCTTTCTACATGTCCAAACCTGTCTCATACACTTTTTTTTTATTATTTTATTTTCAATAACATTATCGGTAACGCCAGTTGCACTTAATGATATGTTTTTTTTTTTTCAATAACATTATCGGTAACGCCAGTACTTAATGTTATTTATGTTAATAGAATACTTTACAATTACAGGTGGAACGAATAGTGCAGTGCGCGTCTCGCCACCAGTTCGTGGTAATCCCCTTCGGTGGCGGCACATCAGTGTCCGGGTCAGTGACCTGTCCGGAGAAGGAGACCAGGCCGATTGTGGCACTCGACACCAGCGACATGAACTCCATACTGTGGATTGACAAGGAACAGCTCCTGGCTAGAGTGCAGGTAACTCGGCTATATTCACGTCGTAACAGCCGTGGCAACACAAAGTTCGTCCCCCGATTGTACCAATTAGCTTTCCTAATTTTATGTACCGTAATTCGTTACGCCACGATCGAATGTTAAGTTGCAACTTGACAGATGGTGACGGCCGGGTTATACATACGTCTTTGATTTTCTTCTCAAACATATGCGGGTTTATGCTATATGCTTTTCTTCACCGAAAAGCTCGTAGTGCGATCAATGGAGGCTCTGCTCGAGCCACTCGGCCCCCACGACTGTTCCATATATACACGTTTAGAGAACTCCAAACCGAAGGACATGTAGGTATAAACAAAGAAACAACTATGAATGAAACGAGAGGGTCTATAAGCTTAGAGAGACATTGCTTTACTCTCTCTGTCTACCCCATGAGGGACTCGGTATCGGTAATGATATCTATATATGCACATAATCTATATGTGACGGGAACGCCAAGAGTACTTGAAACCGACGAGCATGTATGAAGATACTGATGAATGTGGACGAAGCGAAAGAGGTATGTAAGTATAGAGAGCACTGGCGCTCTATACTCTCTGCCTACCTCGTTAGGGACTCGGCGTGATGATATGTATGTATGTATGTTATACATACAGAAGTATGGTATTTGTATAACGTGTGACGTCATTTACACAGTCTGGTATAATCGGCCAAGACTTGGAGCGTGAGATGCGAGCGAGAGGGTTCACCGTAGGCCATGAGCCCGACTCGTTCGAGTTCTCCACGCTGGGGGGATGGGTGGCCACCCGCGCCAGCGGCATGAAGAAGAACACCTATGGCAACATTGAGGACCTCGTCGTGCAGATCAAGGTACAGTTGTCATCACTATTCTACACCTCTCCTGCTATGTGCGCTCATTAGTACCTACATGGGAATCTTCTGGCTATTTTGGTATGCAGAAGGGATTAGGCAACTATGTTTATCACGGATTAGAAACAAGGGTGTATAAATAAAGTTTCCTAAAATATCATCAATAATAGATCATACCGCCACCAATCGGTTCCGATTGTGAATCTAAACCATTCTTCAATCCAACTAATCACACACAAAAAAAAAAACAAAAGCAGTCCAACCATTTAGGTAGGATTTCAATCACATTCACACCTAATTATATAAATATACTAGCTGTCCCGCCCAGCTTCGCTCGGGTGAAAAAGTTAAATTGCCCGTAACACGATCGCAGCGCCATCTATCGGGTCCAATTGTAAATCTAAACAATTCTCGAATCCACCTCAAGACACACAGAAAGGGATAGCTTCGCCCGGGTGAAAAAGTTAAATTCCTGAAACTCGATCGCAGCGCCACCTATCGGGTCCAATTTAATATAGTCTATGTTCACCGAAGATAGTGTAGCTTCCCAACAGTGAAAGAATTTTTCAAATCGGTCCAGTAGTTTTTGTGCCTATTCATTACAACCAAACAAACAAAGTTTTCCTCTTTATAATATTAGTGTAGATATACATAAAAACCTGCATACGTTTGAGATGAAATTCAATGACGTATGTATAGTCGTGCTGGAGTAACAGCGATGGACTCGCCATCTGTCACGTTGGCACCTAAAATAGATCTCTAGTGGAAAATGACCTCTACCTACCCCTTCGGGGACCTATGTGGCAAAGGCGTGAAGATGTTTATTGGTTGGGTCTTAATACAGTCACCCCCTACAATGTACTAGTCCGTTCTATTTTCAGGCGGATTTATGGTGGGTATGATTGTTGTAGGTGGTGACCCCCCGCGGCGTGTTGGAGAAGAGTTGTCGCGTGCCGCGCATCTCGTGCGGGCCCGACTGGGAGCACGTCATCCTGGGCTCGGAGGGCTGCTTCGGGGTCGTTACTGAGGTACGTGTAACTCCTGGATAAACTATTGCCACATAATATATGTACCTAGATGCAGGCATGACATATATATTATAACATATATATACACGCAGGTAGTTTTAGACAATAGGACTCTAGAATAGGTGCTCAGTCCTTAAAAATAATTAAAATAAAATACTTTCTCAGTCATTGAGGATATATTATATTATTGGAAATGGATAACAAAATTTATTTAAAATGAAATAAACAAATATTTCAAACAATTGTATATGTACATTGTATAAATAAACAGAAAATAATCACAATTACACTACAATTTGACAACCGATCTGAGCTACCCGTCGATCTACTAGTGAGTGCCTCGTCCATCGACGCTTAACGAACGTCTTGGCGTTCGTTCCATTCACTCGATCTCCATTCAGATGCCCGCGATTGTGACGGTGGCTCCATATACTCTTTCGTAGCAAATTTCTAACATTACTATATAAAAATACATTCGAAGCTGAATTCTCTTTTTACCTTATTTACGCATAAAAGTCTGCTACGATAAACTTCATCTAACAACGTAACATGCCGTGTTTACAATCACAACCTAGTACGACACACTACGCATCTCTTCTCCATCTCTTCTCCCTTGCAGGTGACGATAAAGATCCGCCCTCTGCCCGAGGTGGTCCGCTACGGGTCGCTGGTGTTCCCCGACTGGGAGAGCGGCTTCAACTTCGAGCGCGAGGTGGCTCGCCGCCGGCTGCAGCCATCCAGCATACGGCTTATGGACAACGAACAGGTATATAGATAGCATCTAGCTAGGGCATAACGGGTTTCCCGTTCGAATTTGGAGCTGCCCGACTGGGGTAGGACCTCCACCTTATAGAAGTCCGTAGCCAAATAACACATTTTTTGTGTTGTGTTCCTACGCGGTGAATAAGGTTTCCAGTAATGAGCTCCTAGGGGAGGGGGAGGATTATTATATTGTGTTGGTAGCAGAAGATTAGTCCCATTATGCTTCCAACACTCTCCGAACACAGAGTGACAACGCGCAAGTGATTCGGTATTGTAAGCGTAAATAGGCTGCGTTAACCGTTTTCCGAGTGGGCCGTATGCTTGTTTGCCACTATTGCTGTAAAAAAGAAAAAGACTATGTAATGATTCCTGCACGGGTGGCAACCCTGCTTTTGCATGCTGTCTACAGGCAGTGGTAATCTTTTCTAATACTCTAAGGCCAGCGGTTAAAGCCACCTGTGGGCGCTTGCAACACAAGGAGTATTGGTACTCTAGTTTTTCAATAAGAGTGCGAAATGACTCCTGATTTTGTTTCGAAAGATGTTCCATTAGTGAAGAGAAAGAAAATAGGAGATTTTTCGCCGTTCCTCTCCTGGCAGGATTTTCTCTGAAATGGGGGTAACTGCAATTTTATATGTAGTATCGGAAATAAGTGTTAATTAATTGTTCCGATGAATAAAATATTTTTGATTTAAACGTTCTCACTTGTCAACAGTTCCGCTTCGGCCAGGCCCTTAAGACGGAGAACTCCTGGGGCGGGGTGTTGCTCGATGGGCTCAAGCGCCTCTACATCACGCGCATCAAAGGCTTCGACCCGACAAAGCTGTGTGTGGTCACGTTGCTGATGGAAGGCAGCGCCAGCTCTGTGGCGGAACACGAGAAGACACTGAATTCCATAGCCGTGGCTTATGGCGGGATTCCCGGCGGGGCGGGGAACGGCGAGACTGGATACACGCTGACATTTGTCATAGCGTATATTAGGGTGAGTCTATTTACTTAAAGTTAAATGATTAGTGGGAAAACATTGAGAGCTTTTTTTTCCTTCGCAGAAGCTCATGGTGTAATGAATCACTGTACTTAAGTTCAGACCATACTCATTGGTACATTTGGGATACAAACTGGCATTCTTTTCGCTGTAGGTGACTACTCGATTCACTCGGTCACAACGCCTCTTATAAAACCTGTTACTGTTTTATTATATGTATAACCTAGCTTTGCCCTCCGGTTTCACCTGCGTAAGAATAGATTTCATAGGGTTTTTTTTTTTTGGAATAAAATATGTGTTAATCCAGCTAATTGAAAATTTCAAATTCCGTTCAGTATACGTGAAAACGTAACAAACATCCTTACTAAAATGTTTATACCACACGGGTGGCAA
This sequence comes from Drepana arcuata, assembly GCA_016069955.1. Taxonomy (NCBI): domain Eukaryota; kingdom Metazoa; phylum Arthropoda; class Insecta; order Lepidoptera; family Drepanidae; genus Drepana; species Drepana arcuata. The sequence continues at coordinate 5,083 of JACCPG010005119.1, read as the reverse complement.
AGAGGCATGCGGTCCGCCTGATGGTAAGCGGTTACCGCCGCCTATGGACGCTTGCAACACCAGGGGTATCACTCGCGCGTTGCCGACCCTGCAGGAATCTTTTCACACCCTTCTTGAAGAACTCCATGCTGTACTCTCCAGGGGAAACCTCAACGGGGAGTTCATTCCACAACTTTTGCATTTATGATATTAGTGGAATATGTACTACCAAGAAGGCAATCAAGCATTGCTCCTATGATGGCAAGTGGATACCGACGCTACCGATGCTAGCAACGAGGGTGTCGTTCGCTCATTGCCGGTGCTACAGAGTCCTACAGGAATCTTCGCATTTATCATCATCATCATATCATCACGCCGAGTCCCTAACGAGGCAGAGAGTATAGAGCGCCAGTTCTCTCTAGACTTACCTAGAGAGAACTGGCGCTCTATACTCTCCTACTCCTACCTCATACCTCTTCGCTTCGTCCACATTCATCAGTCTCTTCACACATGCTCGTCGGTTTCGAGTACTCTTGACGTCCCCATCCTTGAATACGCATTGATAATATTGTAAAAATGGTGTGAGCATATACGTTGTGTAGGACGTGGCGATGGACTACGGCGTGGTGGCGGAGTCGTTCGAGACGTCGGTGCCGTGGGACCGCGCGCTGGCGCTGGCCAGGAACGTGAAGGCGCGCGTGCACAGCGAGTGCCGCGCCAGGGACATCGCCCTCTACCACATCTCCTGCCGCCTCACGCAGACGTCAGTTGCCATCTACACTCTACCTCCACACACAGCGTCACGCGGTCTCACTCGCGTACAAAATATATATATATATCCTCACGCGTTCCCACAAGGGTCCCGTAGGCAGAGGTGTATAGGTAAAATCCACACACCCACTTTCCGCCAGAGGTGTATTAGGTGCCAACGTGACAGATGGCGAATCCATCGCCGTTACTCAAGCACGACTATACATACGCCTTTGAATTTCTTCTCAGACGTATGCAGGTTTCCTCTCGATGTTTTCCTTCACCGTAAAGCTCGTGGTGTGACTAATCACTGTACTTAAGTTCAGAAAAACTCCTTGGTACAGTCGGGATTCGAACTTGCGACCTTTGCGTCGCAGGCAGGGCCGGATCTAGGGGGGGGCAAGCCGGGGCCTATGCCCCGGGCGGCAAGTTCAGGGGGGCGGCAAATTCACACGTCCAGGCGTTCCAGACATTACCCGGAACAAACAGACCGACAGACAAATAGAGTTTAAAAATATGTTTTGATATATGTATGTGCTAAATGCTAAATATATATATACTATAAATCATCACGCTAAGTCCCTAACGGGGTAGGCAGAGAGTATAGAGCGCCAGTTCTCTCTAGACTTGCATACCTCTTTCGCTTCGCCCACATTCATCAGTCTCTTCATACATGCTCGTCGGTTTCGAGTACTCTTGACGATCCCGTCCTTGAGCGTCTGATCGATTTGATCGAGGTAGTTGGACCGTGGTCTTCCTCTGCCTCTTCTGGCACACACTTTTGCTTGCATATCTGTTTCGTCAATCTTTCTTCACTCATCCATTCTATATGTCCAAACCAACGTAACATGCTTTTCTTCATCTTTACAATCACACCCTCATTCACTCCAGTTGATTTGCGGACTAATTGCGGATTCGATCTAAAATCGTGACCCCGCACATTTTTCGAAGAGACTGCATATCAACTGCTGCCAGGATTTGCCGCCATACAATAAAGTAGGCACCAATATCGCATTGTGGAACTCGGGTATTCTTGCTGAGACTGTTGCTGCCCATCAACGCCGACACGGCGACACGGAATGGGGCCACATTCACCTTATTACCGGCAGTTATTCTTCTTTCAATATCTTTTTCATACTTTTCATCTCATGTGAACATGCTTCCTAGGTATACAAATTCACTAGGTCACTTGTTCATCTCTTTCGAATGCCAGAGCCTTAGTATTGCCAGCGTTTAGGCGCAGCCGCTTCTTTCTTCCACATTCTTCTTTCATTATGGTAACTAGTGACTGCAGTTCGCCCTCTGATGACTCCAGTAAAACTGCGCCATCGGCGTATAGTAGGCAGTTGACCACTAAGTCTCCCATTTTCACTCCACTCACTCCATATCCAGGCAACACGTCCCAGAGTTCCTTTCGTACGACTATCAAATGCCTTCTCTAAGTCGACGAAAGTGCAGAAAAACTTTTGGTTATTATCCAAAAACTTTTCCGCGATTCGAGAAGGTTTGATCCATATATCCTCTTCTTGGTCTAAATCCACCTTGGGATTCCCAGAGAAACCTATCTGATCGCTCTTGTATTCTGATCGTCAGGATCTTCGTGTACACTTTGTAGCTAAGCTGACCAAGCTGATAGCTCTATAGTTTGAGCAGTCTAATCGTGATCCCTTTCCTTTATAGAAAGGCACAATGACTGCTCGCCTCCAGTCGTCCGGAACATCACCCATTTCCCAGCACAGGTTACATAGCAAGTAGATTGCGTCTCAGACCGCTGGTCCACCGTACTTGATCATCTCAGCTGTCATCTCATCCTTTCACGCTGCTTTTCCACATTTCAGACTTTTGATCGCTCTTACAATCTCTCCCATACTTATTTTATCCGCTAAAGGATCCTCGCTAGATTCTGTTGGAGGCAGATCTATGAGTAGATCAGCGGCATCATCATCATACATATCTTTGTAAAATTCACTCCATCGCCTGAGGACGTCTGTTTTGTCTGTCAGTATGTCATTGTCCTTAGAAAGAATCACATTCATCCTGCTACTAGCTGTGACACAACTTCTGGACTTCTTAACTCCCCCCAAAAAAGTTTTGCGTTGTCCTTGAAATTGTGTGCCAGTTTTTCGTCTACATTCATTAGAAACCTTTCACGCTCCTGTGCTATTATTTCTATCGTGCGAATTTTTAGCAATCGATATCTTTCTTTCGACTTTCATACTTTCACTTGAGCTGGACATAGCTAAATTGTCTTGCCTTGCATCCTTCTTCTTTTTAACTTCTTCTTTACTTCATCATCCCACCAACCATCGCAACTTTTGGTTGTCCGCCCTTTCGAAATGCCACAAACCTCTTTCGCGGTGCATAACATGCTGGACTTAAGGAACTGCCAGCAAACATCGACACTCTTAAACACATCTGTCGACGGACAGGCTAGCTGTTCAGATACCCTTTCTTGATATCTGTCTCTAATAGCCTCTTGAAGCCTGCGATGCGGTCTGCGACTGCAGAATGCATTTAGTAAAACGCGGTTTTTTAAATATGTAAACAGACACTGTTAAAACACACTAAAGGTAAAAAAAATGCTAGTGCGCGGGGGCGGCATTTTTTAGTTTTTGCCCCACCTAAAAAAAATTGAAGATCCGGGGCTGGTCGCAGGCAACTGCCCGAACCACTCGGCCACCACGGCTCTTACGGCAAGGCAAAAAATATTCATTGGTTTATTTACAACTGAGTAGCAATTCAAAGACGAATGTATAGTCGTGTTTGAGTAACGGCGATGGACTTGCCATTGTCACGTTGGCACCTAAAATATATCTCTGGCGGAAAGTGGGTGTATGGGTAAGTATATTACCTATACACCTCTGCCTACCCCTTTCCTCGTGGGAAGGCGTAAGGATATTTTATATACCTAAATTGTTTTGTTTAAGACAAGAAATATATACTAGCAGACCCGGCCATGCGTTGCTGTGGTGGCTAAGGTTTTTTATTATATTTCATTGTAAATTAATATCATAGCAAAAATAATATTTAAATCAAGTTTCATACCTATGGAAGCAATTGTTGAAAATGTGTTACTTTTATTTAACGCCCCGCGTTCCACCTTACGGGTGGAGTTTCATAAAATCCGTTCTTAGCTGACCTCTAAACCGCGTAAGGAATACTCCTACCAAATTTCAAGTCAATCGGCCTTACAGTTCCTGAGATTTCGTGATGAGTCAGTTCAAAAATGAGATCTCCTATATATATATATATATAGATAGATATAGGTTTAACCATATTGTTATCAATAAATATTTCTCAATAAGGTGTACCTTACCTGTGTAAGAGAGGTAGGACATAACGGATTCTCCGTTCTAATTTGGAGCTGCCCGACTGGGGCAGGACCTCCACCTTATAGAAGTCCGTAGCCAAATAACACAATGTTTTGTGTTGTGTTCCTACGTGGTGAATAAGGTTTCCAGTAATGAGCTCCTTGGGGAGGGGGGAGGATTGCTATATCGTGTTCGCAACCGAGGGATTAGACCTATTATGTTGCCAACACAGTATAACTCTCTGAACACAGAGTGGCAACGCGCAAGTGATACTTAGGTATCGTGAGCGTAAATAGGCTACTGTAACCGTTTCCCATCAGATGGGCCGTATGCTTGTTTGCCACTCTTGTTGTATAAAAAAAAACCCTTTATTGAACTGAATGAATGTGAAACAATTGTTGCAGCTATGACGCCGGCTGCTGCCTCTACTTCTACTTCGCCCACAACACCGACAATTGCGAAGACCCCGTCGGCACATACGAGGACATCGAAGAGATTGCCAGAGATGAAATCATTGCGTCCGGAGGTGATTTTACAATGCATTTTATACCATAAGAGCCGTGGTGGCCGAGTGTTTCGAGCAGTTGCCTGCGACACAAAGATCGCAAGTTCGAATCCCGACTGTACCAATGAGTTTTTCTGAACTTAAGTACAGTGATTAGTCACACCACGAGCTTTACGGTGAAGGAAAACATCGAGAGGAAACCTGCATACGTCTGAGAAGAAATTCAAAGGCGTATGTATAGTTGTGCTTGAATAACGGCGATGGACTCGCAATCTGTCACGTTGGCAACTAATACACCTCTGGCGGAAAGTGGGTGTGTGGGTATTACCTATACACCTCTGCCTACCCCTTCGGGGACCCTTGTGGAAGGCGTGAGAATATATTATTATTTTATACTAACTTGTTACCCACGATGTCGTCCACATGGGGTTAAATAAAACATGTTCATTGCGTGAACTTTCAAAACTAACTGCCAGTGAAAGTCCCATCAAAATCGGTGCCTATATATACATACACAAATGTGTGTGTGTGTGTGTGT
>JACCPG010005117.1:0-14525 GCA_016069955.1 Drepana arcuata | reverse complement strand
CATCACGCCAAGTCCCTAACGGGGTAGGCAGAGAGTATAGAGCCTACCTACCCCCTATACACTGATGTTCTTAATAAAATGTTTTTAGTGCTGTACTAAAATCCCCTGATATAGGCGATTTCGCTGTTGCTTGACGTATACCTCCAAGACGTTTTCCGAGTATATGTAAGTATGTATATATACCGCTCTCAATATAGAGTTGAATTTCTTCAGACAAGGAGTGCATTTTGGCCTGGGGTCGATAGTCTACTGTTGTATGATACTTTGTCCTCGTATATTAAGTACGCCGAATAACCTAGTTCTTCTAGCTTGAAACATTATACATTGAATAAATATAAAATATTGAATAAATAAATTATTGGTTAAAGTGCTCTACTCTCTTTGCCTACACCCTGACTTGGACAGACTCGGCGTCATGTCATCATATTTATATTTATGTACTTTTATCGATTCATTAATAATGCCGTGAGCAATTATTATCTATTTGCCTTTGAATTCGTTTGTTTGTGAATCTATAAATTACCTAATATTTGATGTAAATATAAACTTCAATATTTTCTTTAACAAACAAACCAACACGCAGAGATATACTTAGCTACACTATTATTAGTTCAGCTAATGGTATTAGACATCGTTGAATGTGTCCTAAGGTATCGTTAGTGAGATAAGAGTCAAAGGTCACCCATTCACAGGCGGCTGACCCTTTTGATACACCTCAAAGATTTTTCAATACAAACGCATGTCGTATAGAACACTACTTTCTAAGATGAGGCACATTACATTAAAGGCATATAAAAATCACTTATTTTATTAATGTAGGATCCCTGAGTACAAAGAAACTAACTATATAATAATATATATATCCTCACGCCTTCCCACAAGGGTCCCCGAAGGGGTAGGCAGAGGTGTATAGGTAATACCCACACACCCACTTTCCGCCAGAGGTATATTAGGTGCCAACGTGACAGATGGCGAGTCCATCGCCGTTACTCAAGCACGACTATACATACGCCTTGAATTTCTTCTCAGACGTATGCAGGTTTCCTCTCGATGTTTTCCTTCACCGTAAAGCTCGTGGTGTGACTAATCACTGTACTTAAGTTCAGAAAAAACTCATTGGTACAGTCGGGATTCGAACTTGCGACCTTTGCATCGCAGGCAACTGCTCGAACCACTCGGCCACCACGGCTCTTTACTAACTAACTAAGAAACTAACTATTGAGGCAATAAAACATAAGGTGTCAATAACGTAACACATTAATATTTAAATATGATGTTTCGAGTACAGGATATAAGATCTTCTGAAGAGTGTAGAAAGCTTATTGCGCGGTCGGCAACATGCGCCTGAGACCCTGCATATTGCAAGTCAATTGGTGGCGATAACCGCTTGCCAATAGAAAATCTGCATACTTGTTTGCTATCCTAGGAAATGGAATAGTTATTATTTATCCTTTATAAGTTCCTAGAACTTCTGAAGGACTAGTGTTGTGAATGACGATGCAATGAAAAAAAATAGCTCCGAAGATGATAAAATGTCAACATGGGAAATAGCACTCACTTCGATACATGTCAATATTAATAAGATAAGAAAAAAATATCTACATGTTCATTATCTATATAACCTTCTGTTAGTTACGATGTGACAATATTCCTGACAAACATTTGCATTTACAATTTTAATATTAGAAGGATTGTATATGATAAAAATTCCGGGTCCCTCTCGAGGTAGGCCGATAGAGTAGAGTGCCAGTTCTATTTAGACTTGTAGACCTCTGACGTTTCGTCTATATTAAGATAGTATGTAAGGGTGTATAATTATCTGATGATAATTATACACCTCCTCGAACGTCCTCGAAGTGATGTTCTAGGACGTCTGCATAAATTAAAAGCAACGGGTAGGTAAGCCTCTTGCATGACGGTTATGTATTACTGTTCCTTCTCAGCGCTTAACTAAAGGTTTTTTACTATAGCCTGAACTTTGAAATTGACTTTAAAGTAAGAAAAAAATGCGAGCATATAAATTTAACAAAATAGAAAGGAATTTTCATCCGCGACACACATCAAAAACTTTTTTATTATTAACAAAGCCAAAAAGCACTCAAATAACGAAAAAAACACGCAAAACTGAAATGAAGTCGGTAAACCCTACCATCACAGCGTGACTGGAAAAATTCTAGGAATGTACGCGATAAGCCAATCACAATTGAAACCTTAACATATGCGAATAAACTTCAAATTTGTATATTTAGTCCCAACACAATACGCACACGTTCGTACCAACAAAAAAATGTACATCAGTAAATCATTCTGTACCTTGCTATTATTTAAATAAAGTGTGTATTTGAGCAACTGTGGTCGACTAGGGTTGCCACGGAGCGTAATTGCAAACTTCTTGCTTAGTTCACTTTTGTTTCGCTGATAGTGGATAAATATTATTCAAAACTAGTTTCGGCCAGTTGATTCCAGTTCCAAACAGTTGGTTTTGATTAAAAGTCTCAACTGACTCGGTTTTAATTCAGTGTTTGTGTAACTTTAGCTTTTGTTCAATGAAAATAAAGCAACGAAAATATTGAAACTATGGTAGCCGAGTGGTTCGAGTAATTGCCTGCAACACAGACATTGCAAGTTCGAATCCCGACTATACCAATACCAACGAGTTTTTCTGAACTTAAGTACAGTGTTAAGCTACACCACGAGCTCTGTGGTGAAGGAAAACATTGAAAGGAAACCTGCATACGCTTGAGCAGAAATTCAAAGGATTCATGTATAGTCCTGTGTTTGTGCTTGGCGATGGACTCGCCATCTGTCACATTCACACCTAAAATATGTTTCTGCCGGAAAGTGGATGTGTGGAGACCCTTGTGGGCTTGAGGATTTTTTACATATTCTTCTATCCTACGATCCGACCTTAAAGCTTTGCAGCCAGTCCCTCTGACCGATACAGTATAGTTGGTATTCGGATTATAGTAACTTACAATCCTTGCGCTTAAATGTATTTAATTCATACTTATAATCCACACCCTTGGCGACTAACTGGGAATATATAGATTAAGCTGGTGCTTACATTACCAACGTAATATCTGGAATATGCAATATCAGACGTAAACATGTGAGTGATACGCGCATAAAGGAATCAGCTATTCGTATTTAAGTAAAAAATACAATCCGAGTGCAATATATAACTTGTTAATATTTCAAAACCTAACATTGCTTCAATTTAAAATTTTAATTCACGTGCGCGATTCTGGTGTCTATAAAAAAAATCTTTTAAATATTTTGTGTTTATTCAATACTAGTTGTCCGTCCCGGCTTCGCACGGGTGGACATAATATTGATTTTATAAACGAAAATAATAGCCTATGTCAGTATGGATGAATGTAGATTTCCAATGGTGAAAGACATTTTTCCAATCAGTCCAGTAGTTTCGGAGTTTATCAAACAATCAAATCTTTCCTCTTTATAATATTAGTATAGATTAGTGATACTTCTCAGCCGCGTTTATAAAGTCGATTGTTTAATCAAGTAAACAATTGTATAACGTTCGGAAATCCATAACTGTGGGCCAGGGCTCGAACGCGATCCAACTAACGCGAACAAAGCAATCCCGCGGGATCCCAGTAATGCAGGACAGGCATAAGTTATTGTTATTAATGCAGTCCGCGGTTAATGTGCTACTACATTAATACTGTATTGTGGCTCAATTTATGTGCCATGGGTTCTGCTATCAATTTGTAACCGACTCAAAAAAGGGGTGTCCAAACTTCCATCACATTGTCGTCGTTGAGTACCTCACAAGGCAGGCAAGGGGAGTAGAGCGCCAGCTCTCTTTGCAGACCTATTTCGCTTCAGCCGCTAACATTGTTCACTTCATACTTGTCGATTTCGGTATGTAGGTTTCCTCTCGATGTTTTCCTTCACCGTAAAGCTCGTTGTGTGACAAATTACTGTACTCAAATTCAGAAAAACTCATGGTACAGTCGGGATTCGAACTTGCGATCTTTGTGTCGCAGGCAACTGCTCGAACCACTCGGCCACCACGGCATGTTATAGATTTGACTTTTAAAGTTAACATGGCATGTGGCGCATAACCACTGGCACAACTACGTACGTGACGTTCGAGTACCTACGTGACGTCGGGCTGGCGTATATCATAGGGAACATCGGGCGTGGATAGAGGGTTTTTACGCTGTTGTAGAGAGGCGCTCCTGACACAAGGCTTGTATGCCTTTGGATTATGCAAATACCTTGTCCAGTATCGAATGACGCTGTCTGCTGCCTTGGCAAAAGGACGGCTCTTATTATCTTTAATACAATATTGTTCAACAATTTTACACGATGTATAAAGCCTAGTTGGCCGGGTTGAGTAGGCAATGCGTATGTATTGTGGTGCTTAAGTAAAGGCGATTAATCCACCATCTGTCACATTTTTTTGCCGTGGTGGTCGAGTGGTTCGAGCAGTAGCCTGCGACGCAAAGGTCGCAAGTTTGAATCCCAACTGTACCAATGAGTTTTTTTTAACTTAAGTACAGTAATTATTCACACCATGCTTAAGGCTGAAGGAAAAAAATTGAGGAAACCTGCATACCTACGTCTGAGAAGCAATTCAAAGGCGTATGTATAGTTGTGCTTGAGTAACGGCGATGGACTCGCCATCTGTCACGTTGGAACCTAAAACATATCTCTCCCGGAAAGTCGGTGTGTAGGTACTATCTATACACCTCTGCCTACCCCTTCAGGGACTCTTATGGGAAGGCGTGAGGGTATATTATATATTATAATTTTACACGATGTTCTCATATTAACACAACAGAATTTCTAGTCAATGGTGACAAGGGAAGGTTGAACATATAACACTAATTTAAATTCAGAGCAAATGTTAACAATTATTTTAGGCTGTATAAGTATGTTGTAGGCTGTAGGCTGTAGGCTGTATATGAAGTGATGTGGTTTCGTCTGCAATATTAATATCATAATGGCCATATTAATAACATTTAATTGTAAAAAGACGTTCTGAGTATGTAACCTACTTATGAATTCTATTTTAAGTTCGGTACATATTGTTATATGATTTAAATATTAAAAGTGTAGCTCAAAATGTGAATATTTAATCTGATATTTCATTCAGCAAGATGTTAATATTTCTTTATGTGGAAATGTTTGAGTATGAAATAATACAAAGTTACATATTATCATCACGCCAAGTCCCTAGCGGGGTAGGCAGAGAGTATAGAGCGCCAGTTCTCTCTAGACTTACATACCTCTTTCGCTTCGTCCACATTCATCAGTCTCTTCATACATGCTCGTCGGTTTTGAGTAGTTCTGACGTTCCTGTTCTTGAGCGTCCGATCGATTTGATCCAGGTAGTTGGAACGTGGTCTTCCTCTGCCTCTTCTTGCACACACTTTTGCTTTGTATATCTGTTTCGTCAATCTTTCTTCACTCATCCTTTCTATGTGTCCAAACCAACGTAACATGCCTTTCTTCATCTTTACAATCACACCTTCGTGCACGCCAGTTGATTTGCGAATCTCTTCAAATAGTGTAATACAAAGTTGTGTGTATGTTATGCAATGCTGGCTCCTGCGTTAATTTTACACGTCCTCTCGTAGCAAAACAAGAGGATGGCGTACGAGGATTCCCAACTACCCCTTTAATAAGACAGAATAAGCCTGTTACAACTGATATAATAAGCCCAAGAAAATACAGCATTCTGATCATTACAGTCTATCTTGTACACTGTAAAACCTCAGTCCGTATGAAATTCAATTCCAAGCAAAAATTCAATAATATTGCCAATCGACGGACTACGAGCGCCGTTGTGGCAGAATTGTTCTATCCAGTCTACATTCCGTTACTGGACTGCTCATGTTCTGAGTATTGTGGGAATTACCTTAATAACACAATGCTACTCTAGACATATCAAAATATTTTACTACAAGCCAATATGGCTGTTGGCCCTTTAAAACCGGTCTGTTACTATGAGTTTTTCAGTGTTTTACCATACATACCTTAATAGACTAGACACGGCCTTCAGCATTGAAGATGCCGACTGAGAAGAAGAACCTTAACAGTAAAGGAAAACTCAGACACTACATAACGTCTATGACAAAGAAAGATGTACGCGAAGTCGTGTCAGAGTCTACACATCTGTCACATTGTCAAGTGTGTGGGATTCTGTCTACACTCAATTGGGCTCAATTGGGAAGGCGTATAGCACAGACTTCATCCCGCAGTCCTTCCTGCATGTTCAGGCCGGAAGATGTTTAGTTATTAAAACCAAATTGGCCTGGTGGGTGATACAGAATGGTGGATTAGAGGAGAGAAACGCGTAGGATCTACCAGGCTAGAAGGCGTGGAGTGGTGTGTGGCGTGTTAGAATGGAGGCTTATCCCTGCAGTGGGTTTTGAATGGATTGATTTAATGTCTCTGCCTACCCCGTTACGGACTCGGAGTGATGATATGTATGCATATATGTATGATTTAATGTAATATGCTAGTGTTTATTCTTGTTTTAAGCATCGCATGCTCCACGTCTCATCCAAGTCTGTACATTTTCACAAACTTTCATATTTATAGTTAGTATTCTAATAAAATGTTAATATATTGCATTAGAATAGTTGTACTCAAATCAGAACACATTAATAAGCATTTAGACCGCACACAGCCATTAATTTAACACGCGCAGCTGATTGGTTGCCGACCTTAGCCCGAGCTTAGACCCTTTGACCTGCAACTATTAACGTATTATTACTCTGTACACTAACAACAGTGGCCATACCGTGTTCGTATTGACAGTGGCCTCTCTATCTTCGTTAACCTGGTGGTGTATGCTTATGATAAAAATGCTCCCAATTCTTACACTATGATCTTTAAGGTGAAGGAAAACATCATAAAGGAACATTAGTAAATGCGCTTGAGCTAGACTTTGCTGAAAAGTAGGTATGTGGGTATTATCTGTACACTTCTGCCTACCCCTGTCTTGAAGATATATGTATGTAATAAATACTTTAATGAGAAGAGAGGAAAGTACACATAACTATAATTTTCCTCATAACCTATATTTGTTTATATAATATAAAAATCATCTGGCTTATTAGATTTTCAACGCTTATCTCAATACATGCAAATGTCCTCATTAATGTACACTGCGTATTAACATTATATTAATAAAATCTACGTTTCAATGAGTTTAGACGCAAGTTAGATATAATCTAGTTGATTGAATCGCACGCGCCGGAGGGCACTATCTAAAATCGTTAGATTAATCTCGCTCCAACTAATCTGGACGCTTAATTACACCTTCGCTGCTCTAGGAGTACACATGTTGTAGACCAGGCGACTGTGTAATTGGGAAACTTGGATTGACAGTCATAATAATATAAGAAAGTATTTTTAATTAATAACTTACTAAAAGTTTATAGCCGTGGCGTCCGCGTGGTTCGAGCAGTTGCCTGCGACGCAAAGGTCGCAAGTTCGAATCCCGTCTGTAGCAATGAGTTTTTCTGAACTTAAGTACAGTGATTAGTCACACCACGAGCTTTACGGTGAAGGAAAACATCGAGAGGAAACCTGCATACGTCTGAGAAGAAATTCAAAAGGCGTATGTAATAGTCGTGCTTGAGTAACGGCGATGGACTCGCCATCTGTCACGTTGGCACCTTATCTACCTCTGGCGGAAAGTGGGTGTGTGGGTATTACCTATACACCTCTGCCTACCCCTTCGAGGACCCTTGTGGGAAGGCGTGAGGATATATATAACTTACTAAAAGTCTGTCTGTCTGTCTGTTATGTTACGTTGGTTTGGACACATAGAAAGGATGAGTGAAGAAAGATTGACTCGATTGAATAGATCGGACTCTCAAGGACGGGAACGTTAAGAGTACTCGAAACCGACGAGCATGTATGAAGAGACTGATAAATGTGGACGAAGCGAAAGAGGTATGTAAGTCTAGAGAGAACTGGCGCTCTATACTCTCTGCCTACCCCGTTAGGGACTTGGCGTGATGATATGTATGTATGTATGTACTAAAAGTCTCATCCCCATCACCAATAAAGGGACTTTTGCAACGAGTATTGTTGTTGATTACATCTTTACTAAAACTTATTTCGGTGTCAATTAAACAGACCGTGGGTCTATCGCCGTTACCTAATTACCACAATACATACGTCAAAGAATGTATAGAAGTACATACTATCACGCCGAGTCCATTGCGGGGTATGCAGATAGAGTAGAGCGCCAGCTCGACTAACACACTCTACATATATGTAGTTCTTATAATTTTTTTTGAAAATGTACTGTTTAAAAAAATTACGTGTAAATGACAATTCTATATCAATATCGCTCTATGGTAATCATCAAGTATGCTCTACCATACAAGCGGTAAATACATGTGCAAATATTGTGTGTTCAAATAACATTATAATCAACACACGAAATTCACACACTTATACAACGAACACTATATCTGTGACTACACGTTTAATTGTATTGACATTCATTGTACACAATTGTTTGTTTGGCAATTACTGTTGCCTACTACTATCCAACTCCTTAGGATAGTTTATCGCATAAATTACACATTTCGGTAATAGGGACGATATAATCTCTTTCCAGTGATGAGTTAATTATTTGAAATAATTCAGAAATCATTGCTGGTACATTGCCACAATAGTGGCAAACAAGCATACGGCCCACCTGATGGGAAACGGTTACCGTAGCCTATTTACGCTCACGATACCGAAGAATCACTTGCGTGTTGGCACTCTGTGTTCTGAGTGTTATAGTGTGTTGGCAGCATAAGGTTTAATCCCTCTGCTTACAACACACTGTAACAATCCTCCCCCCTCCCAAGGAGCTCATTACTGGAAACCTTATTCACCGCGTAGGAACACAACACAAACAATTGTGTTATTTGGCTACGGACTTCTATAAGGTGGAGGTCCTGCCCCAGTCGGGCAGCTCCGAATTCGAACGGGAAACCCGTTATGCCCTACTTCTCTTAAACCCCTCTCTTATCTGACACCGTGCGTATACATCACAGTGTAAAGTTATTGATGTATGTGATGCGATTAAGGAATGACGTATGTTTAAATGAGTAGGTGGTGTGGGCCGACGTGAAGCGAATGCATACATGACGTAATAAGCAATTATAGTAATGTGCCCGTAGCTTAAAATTTAATGAGTCTGATTGATCGATTTTGACTGCAACCGCGCATGCGTTTAAGGTGATGATCACTGATCACTTTTTCCACTGTTCTGGATGAGCGTAAAGTGCTTAGCCAAACTTCATCAGTGAAACTTTAATCACCAAGCGCATATTTTTTTATACACAATTTTCTGACTCTTTCAGTATGCTATACTTGTTTGGTTGGAACCATAGTTACATTCACTAAAGTACATTTTGTGCGTCGAATACGTAAAACATTTCAACAAAATGGATGTAGGACGTGCGTCGTATATGTATGTAGCTATATGATTTTTTTTACTACAGCATCAGCCTGCGGTTAGTCTTTTTGCCTGAAGATAATGGATTCTAGTTTCGATTAAAAGCGTTATTTCTGATTCGAATTCTAAATCAATGAATGACATAAGATTTGTAATTATTTGTCGATATTTAACCACCAAACTTGCGATAAAGTCGTGAATAAGTAAGTAGCTGACGGCAAGCGGTAATCTTTTGACAGGTAGTGAATCCATGTCCGAAGTATTAATGTTAATTAATCATTCAAAGCTCTTAACCGAGCTCTCTGCTGTTGCTGCCGGACGCCTAATGCAGCCGAATCAATACGACTAAACACATTCGCAAGACAATACAAACGCTGGCCCGGAGTTTAACCGCTAAACATTAGCAAAACTAAATTTAGTTTACGGCGTCGCTTCTCCCAGTAATTCCATCGACTCACCAACTGCATAATGCATCTCTTCACTTAAACCCCACCTCTCACGGAACTGGGCACCAATGTTCTATTACGCTTCCTTAACCACGACTACTTTTCATAATTCTTTATACATTGCAGGATTTTCACTAGCAACGCCTCTCTAAAACTAAACTTAGTGCGCAATGTTGCGATTACTCTGTTATAGTTGGACGATATATTGTTATCCCGGTAGCGGTTAAGGGAAGCGCTCGATTCGAAAGCAATAACTCGAGTGTGCATTGACGAACGCGCTTCGAGTGTCGGCCTCTTAACTAAGACGAAGATCGTTTTGAATGCCTCTTTGTTGTCGGGACGCTACGTTACGTTACAGTTCTGGGTGACGTCGTCTCCAGTCGCACGTAGATTTATGGGGTTAGGAATTAGACCGTTTTTTGCTTGAGAGATGAATGAAATTAGTTTCTGTGGTTCTTTTTACTGTCGCAGCTGTGTGTTAGGTGACTGCCGCAGTAAGTCCAAGGAAACAGGGCTATTGTTATTACGCCACATAAGGTGCAAAATGCCTTGTTTGGAACTTAATTGGTTCAAAAGATCAAGTGTATATGGTAAGGTGCCTCAATTCCTACGAGTTCTGTAAGCCTAACAAATATAATTTTATAATTTTGAAAATTTATATATATTTTTCAACCTGAAAAATTTACTCTATTATAAGCATGTTAATTAATTGATTATAAGATAGGTTTGGACTTTTGTATGACATTCATACAAAAGTTTTCACTGGAAAATATACATTAAATAGTTATTTTAATATTGTACAGTGTGTCTCAGAAAAAAGGACAGTTGTTCTAATATGTGATGCGCCACAATGAAAGGAAGCGAATAAAGATATATATTCTTAGTTATTTTCGCATAAAAATCAACTTTAATAATAATCTGTAGAATCTAACTTAGTTATTATTTTTAAGGTATGTTCTGAAGACAACCCATAAAACCATGTTTCGAAGTGAGAATTACTGCCTTCGTCATTTTGTTATCCCTGAAGCTATTTGCTTTATTGCATCGTCACGAGGATATAATATTCAAAACACCCAACAACTTCTAGGATACAGCTGTTATATTTTATAAGGAAGCCGGAATAAGATAGATGGTATCATTAAACTTGCACATCAAACATACTTTTTTCCACCAATTTTTTTACGTCAATGAATGTTTGTAATAAACTACAATGTATGAAAACCTTTTTACCTCGAATCAGGTCAGGTGAATCTTCTGAAAGTAAATTTTTCCGTCGTGATATTAATAGGTAAAGTCAGGACGTAATATTTTCAGTGGGAATCGAATGGAACAGGAAACAACCTGAGAGTTCCATTTAACGCTTCCTCTAAAGAAATTATACGAGATATTGCAGTGATTCTAAAGCACTCATCTCATTAATGACTCAAACCTGATTCTTCAAGTCGAAAAAAATTCAAGAGCCGTGGTGGCCGAGTGATTCGGGTAGTAGCCTGAAATACAAATATTGCAAGATCGAATCCCGACAGTACCAATGAGTTTTCTGAACTTAAGTACAATGATTAGTCACACCACGAGCTTTACGGTGAAGAAAAACATCGATGAGAAACCTGCATACGCTTAAGAATAAATTCACAAGCATCTACCAGGTAGCGTTAACCGCTTACCATCAGGCGGACTGCATGCTTGCTTGCTGCCTTATTGATATACAGCAAAATATCAACAATAATATATTCAGCAATTTCTGCAAACTACAAAACATTTTAAAATCTTTTAACAATAAAGCGCCTTCAATCGCCTTCAATCAGGACACAGTGCAAACTAGCAATAATTAATTTCTGTTGCGTCCGTGCTGCGGGCACCGAGCGATGCGAAATCGCTGTGCTACGAACAGAATTTTGATTGCGCTACGAGCGGCTTTGAGTGCTACGGTGCTACGCGGCCTACGAGCGATTATTTAATGCATGCCGTCGTATGAGTAATGCGATTGTTATGCCGTTCATAAATCAATGCATTTTAAAATTGCTTGCAAGCAATATCTCGTGAGCTCTCAGCATTTATATATGAACGGTTGCGCCTCGGTAAGCACCGGTAAGCAATCATTTTCCAACTCTATTTTACATTGGACTAATTATGTCAACTATAGTATGAGCCTTAGGAAATGAAGTGTCCTAGAATTTCTTCCTTGTATATTTGTATAATAACTAAACATTTTACTATATTTATTAACTACTTCGGTAGAAAATAATATTTCTTTACAAAATCTCACCCAACCTAGTACTTTCTTACACGACGGATGACCCTTCACTAATCAGACCTCTAACATGTCAGCAGTTCTACAAAAGGTCTGCCAAGGCAGTTGAGATGAGGTCTGTCGTAACAGCAATCAACGCCATCTATTGGTCACAGGGCGCAGTTAATCTCGTCTCGGCCATTTGCTACGACAAATCACCTAGATTCTGCACAGCAGACAAAGATTGGATATATTGTTTCCAATTTTCAGTACTTTCAACGAGCTTAGTGGCGATTGAGAATATCGGGAATTCATAGATATTGCTTTTAGATATATGGTGGAAATACATTTAGAATTTGGAATTAAGTGGCCATTGAATTGTTCTATATTAGATATTAGGTATTCTATTATAATATAACCTTAAACTCAACTTCACCTGGCCGTGGTAGTCGAGTGGTTCGGGTTGCCTGCGACGCAAAGATCGCAAATTCAAATCCCGACTGTACCAATAAGTTGTCCGTGATTACGTACACCATGAGCTTTACATTGAAAGAAAACATCGACAAGAAACCCTCATACATCTGAGAAGCAATGCAAAGGCATATGTAGTATAGTCGTGCTTGAATAACGGCGATGGACTCGCCATCTGTCACGTTGACACCTCAAATATATCTCTTGTGGAAAGTGGAGAGTGTAGAGTACTACCTATACACCTCTGCTCACCCCTTCAGAGACCCTTGTGAGAAGGCGTGATATTTATATATAACTTTAACTCAAATATATCGCATTTTATTAAAACTGGGATCGAGTAGGTCTAACCACTTAGCTTTCAAGCAATTATCTTGTAAGCATTTATTATTGTATAAAGTAGCGATGCTGCCTGCGATCAAAGGCGGTAGGTTGTGAGTTGACCGGTTGACCGACTTATCCGGAGCTTGTTAATGCCCCTGTACATATACAAGGCTGTTGCACTATACTACCTTCTAACAGAGCGTTGCACCTGGGTCCGTTTGCTTGTTATATTTGGTATAACAGCTTGGGGAAGTTCTTTACAAACGACCGCAGTGAAAATACCAATTTTATGGTATGATATTACAGCTAAAATAATTTCGGGTTCCGTTCGCAAGTTAAAACACGAAATTATTCATAGTGGACCCTATTATATGATATTATTTGCTTCGTATACAAAAGTTTATTTTATCTTAATAAATCTTGCGACCATTCAAAGTACGCAAAACTTATACTTACTATAGGCACGATATACATACTTATACGAAGTCCAAGACTAAGAAACAAATACTGCCCTCACCGCGAATCGAACCCGCAACCAGAAGTTTCGCAGTCAAAGTCTCTGACCAGACGGCCGACTTTTATACAAACACATACGCCGAGTCCCTAACGGCAGAGATAAGAGTGATCTTCTCATTGACACAAATGTATTCCCAACCTGTATTGAGGATTTATTTTTAATACGCTCATAGTATTTTCAATTAATAATATTAGTGTAGTTTCCTGTACACTTTCTTCAAGGGCCAGTTGTAGCGTCGCGCTCGTCTCGCAAGGCTTGTCAAAGGTTCGTTTCTCGTCTTACGATCGCCGTCTGGCGCTCAGATATATTCGTTATACAAAATACTCGACCATGGTAATGTAAAAGGTTCTTAAAATGCAGTCTAGTCTGGTAAGGAGCTGCATAGTCCGAAATAAATGTAGATAGCTAAGGTGATTTCGTTCGTCCTTTGTAAGTTTTGCATATTTTACCCAGTATACTCTGCGCACGAAAGCTGAAATTGTCTTGTTCTATATGTTACGTAGCTTTGTATAGCGGTTGCATATTGGTTTTATATTATAGACGGTGTAAACTCACAAAGCTGAAATTTTTGTCAAACCTGACCTTTAAGTACACATTTTAAACTGAAACCTCGACCGTAACGATGACTTTTTTGATAACGTGAACATTCATACATATCATCACGCCGAGTCCCTCATGGCGTTGGCAGAGGGTATTGAGCGTCAGTTCTCTCTAGACTTACATATCTCTTTCGCTTCGTCTACATGCATCAGTCCCTTCATACACACACCACAAGCTTTACGGTGAAAGAAAAAATTTAGAGGAACAACGTAAGTACATTTTGAAAGAAATTCCAAGTTGTATCTTGCAATTTCTTTCGAACGGCATAGCGGTTCTTGAATATCTTTCACGTTAACACCAACATATCTCAGCGATATCCATAGCGGTTTGAAATCTATATTTCAACCCGCTAATAAGTTTATGAAAAACTTAAAACCTCTTACCTCCTGCGAGTTATGAATAAGTGAACTTTAGTTTCCAAAGTTCTGGTTCACGATTGAATATTCATTTGGAAACCACCCAGGAAGTTGGGGGCTTAGGAGATTAACTAGTTCT
>JACCPG010005115.1:0-14452 GCA_016069955.1 Drepana arcuata | reverse complement strand
TAATATTAAGCCTCATAATTGTCAGTTGTTAATCGGCATCATTGTCATGTTCAACATTAAACTGATATTGGGTTAAACCAAATTGTTTTCATCAATTTAAAAAAAGAAGGTGTTTCAAATGCTTGCCTTTTCATTGTTGGTTCCAAAGTTTATAAATTTGGATATTTGTATTCTCTGACATGAAGTTACTGTAATGTATCCGGATAAACTAATTAATAGTAACACTGATGTTCTATTTTATACTTTACATTTCACCTATATATAAATAATTTTGAAACATGTCCTTTCCAAATAACATTTGTTTTCAATAATGTTTTCTCCAAACGTGACTAAAATTTATAACCGTCATCGTTTTCAGGATTTCACTCTAGATTTCTACTTCAGACAGTTTTGGACTGACCCAAGACTGGCTTATAAGAAACGAACAGGGGTCGAAACGCTTTCTGTGGGATCAGAATTTATTAAAAACATTTGGGTGCCGGATACATTCTTTGTAAATGAGAAGCAATCGTATTTCCATATAGCGACAACAAGCAATGAATTTATAAGAATACATTATTCTGGTTCGATTACTAGAAGTATTAGGTAAGATGTTTTTGTACGTAACTGTCAAAAGATTGCTTTCGACCACGCTGTTCAGTGTTTGAATGTCACGCTTATTGGATAGAAAAATGGTAAAAGAACTTTAAAGATGAAAACATTGTAATTAAAAATGCAGAGCACTTTATGCCAAAAAGGTATTTGTAAATAAGGCTAATTTACAAAATAGGCATTTATTCCTAGATCAACAAAGATGAACTCTTAAAAAGAGACATATATTCAATGAAATCGTATTTGTATGTGAGCTCATAGGGTCGCCCTTGGGGACAAAATATTATCGAAATTTTATATAACTTGTTTTGTAAACTTTTCAGGTTGACAATTACAGCATCATGTCCGATGAATCTTCAGTACTTCCCGATGGACCGTCAGCTATGTCACATCGAGATCGAGAGTTGTAAGTTTCTACTTTTACCCTTGATTGAAACAACGAGTATAATATAATAGAAATATTTATACCTCCTTGAATTTGAAGAAGACTCCGCTCTTTTATCAGAATAGGAGCTAATACATTTTAAAATGAATAACATAATGGAAGTGTCTGACATGATAATCAAGTATAAAGTCCTGTTAGTGTCAAGTCAAGTTAATGATCCTGTACAATGGTTGAATCTTTCAATTTGTATAAATTGAAAATTTACTAAACCAATCATTCAATAATGTAAGACTAACCTAAAAATCTATTTTAACTTTGAAGTTTGACACAATTTCACTGAAACTATCTTGTGAGCGATGGTACAAAAACTTTGATTTAAAAGCAAGTGCTATCTATGATAACTGTGTGTTTATTTATGTAATAATTAAAAAAGATGATAGAAAAATAACAAGTTTAACCAAATTGTTTAGCACAGATGCAATTGTGTGACCACGGCCAAAACACCAGGCTTTGAAGTGTGACCACTAGTGAAGCCTTAATACACCTTTAGCACAAGTGTACTGCCTTTATGACCTATGTTTCCTTAACCTTGGGTATTTTGGCTTTTTGACCGTCATCCTTAAGTATGCGCTCAATTTATGTGTCACAGTTCTGGTTGCAGGGTGATCGATGAGTTTCGAAATTTAACTTTGCCCAAACTGCCAAACTCTTGAGATTACCCTATGACAAGACACTATTATTAGTTGGGACCATGCTTACTTTTGAAATCGAATCGCCCAAATGAAATTACATAGTTTATTTTTTGTACAAAATACTGTTCAGTTGAACTTTCAAGTTCTGATATTAAGTTATAAAATAAAAAAAAACATGCGGGATTCCCTACCTTATCTGCCCTACGGTCAAAAAGTTAACAATACCATACTAACCATGCCATGACCTCATACAATAAGTCGATTATCAGGCGGAGTGAGATCGCCGAGAGCACATAAGACGTCACTGGGGGCCCAAGGAGGACGGTAGCGTACGAGAGTAGCCTCCAGCACATCAGCTTTGTCACTCCGCATGCGCTTGCTTTAATGCTTTATTCACTATCTTGAGGCTTGCTTTGGTGCTACATTTTTCATTCATTAAATGCCTAATGATGCTATGGTAACTTTAACACCTGTTTCTGCTGTAACGAAAATCCACATTTCGGATTCTTTTTTCATATGATTCTTCTCACAAGATAGCTGCTCCATCTGAATGTACATTGAAGTATCATATTATGTTACAAATTATTCGAAAATCACCAAAGATTTCACCTCTCTACTTCTATCATGCCATGTTCGAATATTTAGTGCCAAAGCATCCTCCTCGTCAACCTTGTCACTGACATCAAATTATTAATTTGCAACAACCACAGTAGAATTAGATGTATATTTTTCTATCATCCAACTCGATATTGTTCGGGTACCGTTCACGCCGGCACGTAAGTGAGAGCGTTTTGTATGTTCGGCATGCATCCGGAGTCGGATACACAATGAGGGACATACTGTATTACTGGAAGGATGGAGCAAGCAGCGTCGGGATGAGCAGTGAAGTCCAACTACCTCAGTTCAGAGTTCTCGGGCATCGACAACGGAGCACGGTCGTAACCCTCTCGACAGGTAACAGGCATACCGCCTCCTTGGGCCGCACTGACGATCTCGTGCGAACTACCCTGCGCGACGGGTCTGGGCACAAACACTTATCTTATCCATACGCACAGTCGGCTACACCATGCGGGACATACGCTACAAATGGAACGAAGGCCCTAACTCCGTGGGGGTTTCCAACGAGGTGTCGCTGCCACAGTTCAAAGTGCTGGGCCATCGCCAGCGCGCAATGGAGATCTCTTTGACGACAGGTTCGGTTTGAGCGTGGAAAAATTGACAGTGCCACGGTTTTGGTTCGCTTTTTTTAATTTACTCGAAACAGACCTTGTACAAAGTTCTAAAGATTCTTCTCTATAAAGAATCTTCTATTTCTACCTGACTAACTAACATACTAACAGTCATGCACGTTCTCTACACAAAAACGCTTACAAATATACATTTTATCTTAATTAAGTACCGAATTTGTTTAGTACCTACATGACTCTCCATACATACGAAGAAACGCAGGCACGAAGTATCTTCGAAGCTCACTCTGATAATTTATTACGGCATTATATTCAACTTTTTTTACTCTTGCTCGACTGTGAGCACGGCAACGGAAAATCTACGTAAACAATTTAAAATGTCTTCACAATTCCAGAACAATGTCATGATTGATTGAATTCATTTACATGATTGTAAAGAAAGTATATTTTATAACATAAATTAAACAGCAGTAGAAGCCGAGTAGTTCGAACAGTTCTATTATCCGCAACAAAAAGATTACCAGTTCGAATACCGACCAGCCCAATGAGTTCTTTTGAATTTCTGTACTTTAATTTGTCCCACCACGAGCTTTACGGTGAAAGAAAACACTGAGAGGCAATCTGAATAAGGTTGAGAAGAAATTCAGAAGAAGACGTGTATGTAACAGTACTTGAGAAACGGCGATGGACTTGCCATCCGTCACGTTGGCAGCTAAAATATATGTACCTCCAGCGTAAAGTAGGTGTGTGGGCACTTTGGCCCTTTGAGAACCATTGTGGGAAGGCGTGAAGATATATACATAAATTAAATGGAAACATTTCGAAATTTTCAGGAAACTACTCTCGATTGGCATGCGAGATCCAATTCGTCCGCTCAATGGGGTACTATTTGATCCAAATTTATATTCCTTCTGGTCTGATCGTGATCATATCTTGGGTATCCTTCTGGTTGAACCGCAACGCTACTCCGGCTAGAGTGTCCCTCGGGGTCACCACTGTATTGACGATGACCACTCTCATGTCTTCAACGAATGCAGCCTTGCCGAAAATTTCGTACGTGAAGAGTATTGACGTGTATTTGGGCACATGCTTCGTTATGGTGTTTACAAGTTTATTAGGTTAGTATTATATAGATAAGCGTTGTTTATAATGCACCAGTAAATCGATTTTAGGTACGGAAGTTAAGTAATCACTGCTTTTTAAGCCCTATTTATTCCATAAAGGTGGCACGCACGTGCTGTCCATCTGATAGTAGGTGGCTTCTGCTACCTTTGGATACTTGCCACTTGCTTGCGCGTTGTTTATCCATCTTTCCGAAGAAAACCCCCACTTTATATATGTTTGTCAATAATGCACTCGTCTTTAGTTATGACTCCTATCCGAAAATAATAACGGATCTCTTTATTACTGAATATATAATATTACAATAACAACTTAGTCACACCACGAGCTTTACGGTGAAGGAAAACATCGAGAGGAAACCTGCATACGTCTGAGAAGACATTCAAAGGCGTATGTATAGTCGTGCTTGAGTAACGGCGATGGACTCGCCATCTGTCACTGCACCTAATATACCTCTGGCGGAAAGTGGTCCTACACCTTCGGGGACCCTTGTGGGAAGGCGTGAGGATATATTATTATTTTATATATTATTATTACAATAACAACAAATATTAGTATTGAAAAAAGACAGTTATAGAATTAACTACTTACAAATAAAATATTTGACCCCATTAGCTATCCTGCGGCAACATGCCAAGCAGACTAACAGCATTGCCACGCTGGGTAGCACGCAGCGTGGCAATGCTGCTAGTAAATAAGACAACAGCAATAGTTTTTAAATTGAAATAAAATGTCTAATGTCTGTTAGGACCGAGAAAACTGACGAACAACCGGGGCTTCCTATTATTATACCCCCTACTGGGTATGTGGGGGCTAAATATGATGATGATTATATTGAAATGATGTAATGTGATGTAATGTAATCTCTTAGAGTACGCTACGGTAGGCTACATGGCCAAAAGGATACAGATGAGGAAGCAACGGTTTGTGGCTATTCAGAAGATCGTCTCCGAGAAGAAGCTGCCAGTGGAATGTCCCCCGGGTGATCCACACACGATGTCCAAGATGAGCACTCTTAATAGGTGCCCGCCCGGACGACCTTCGGTGAGCTTTGTCATACAATAGCTAACTCGTAAGGCTTCACACAAATACGACTGTAATTTCATATCAAAGGCAAATAGAATTATTAAAAATGTATAGTGTCTAGTACGAGAAACAGTAATTTCTTACTATTCAGTTAAAAGTATGACATAATACTTTTCCTATTTTGTAAGACGTACATTTATATTATAACGTCGAGTTCCTCATAGGATAGTTGACAGAGCGCGAGTTCTCATTGTACTTACCTACCTCTTTCGCTTAATCCAAATTCACTAGTTTCTTGATACATGCTCGTCTATTTCGACAACTTAAGTTCGGATTGAAATTGTGTGTTCAACTTTTTATTCAGTCTCCATTTACTGATAATTTTTCTAATGGGCATCCTGACCGACAAAATACAGGTAGAGATAACAATCTCTACCTGTACCAAAATGGGAATATTGTTTGCTCTTTAGGAAGAATCTTTGAAGGAAGGCGTTTAATATTTAAATGCTTAAAAGTATGATGATTCACAATTTCAGGAGGTCCGGTATAAAGTGCACGACCCGAAATCGCACTCCAGGGGAGGAACCTTGGAAAATACGATCAATGGCAGGAGTGGTTCAGAAAGGGGTGAAGGAGGGGCACCGATGCCTCATGTCTTACAACCAGGAAAAGTAAGAAAAAGATTCACAAATCAGACACGTATCTCTAGGACGCACCCAAGGCTTCGTATTTGTGAAAAGCTAGTAATGGATACTTCATGAGAATTCCCTGTTCACACAGGAAATTTTTATACTTACCACTGATTTGGCAAACAAGCATGCGATCCGCTTGAAGGTAAGCGGTTAACGCCACCTGTGGACGCTTGCAACACCAGTAGTATCACTAGCACGATGCCAACCGTGCAGGAATCTTTGCATAGGAAAAACCGGAGCGGGGAGTTCGCTCCCCGCTCCGGCAATCGCTTCGGCTCCGGAACATCCCTCGCCAGACGTTTTTGGAATGAAACTCCTTCAAAACCGCGCAGAAACCGGTTATTATCCTGGTTTTAATGTCACTTTAGATCTGTAGTAGCTGAAATATTTTTTCAGAAACAGATAATGTGCTAGCGACAATGAATACAAAAATAAAGCTATATAATTCACTAGACAAATTCATTTGTAGGAATTCTTCTATGTAGATATTTTGACCAAATTCAAGATTTCGGCAAGTAGGAGTAAAAAATTGCATCAAAATATCAGAGTAAATCCGTATGGAGTACCTGAACAATTTATTGCATTAGCTTGTGATATCTAAGCTTTATCCATTATTTCTACTCCTAGGATATCAGTAAGCTCCTAGGTATGACACCTGCGGACATCGACAAGTACTCTCGCATCGTGTTCCCCGTCTGCTTCGTCTGCTTCAATCTGATGTACTGGATCGTCTATTTGCACGTCTCGGACGTCGTTGCTGATGATTTGGTACTGCTCGAAGAAGACAAATAAATTTTAATGGTTTACCGTATTGCCGCAAATGTAGGTCTTAAAACGCAAATAATGATTTTGCTAAAAAGTCTAGTTTTAATCATGATCGTCTCTGTCTTATCCATAATATCACCGTGTTTGACATATACGTATAAATGCACTGAATATTTAGAGGTATGGCGCGTTTCCTTAGTTTAATTAAAGGTTATCTGCCCTCGTAGACTTGCAAGAATTGCCAGTTTTACCTGCTTTAAGGAATATAGTCCTTGATGCATTCGACAATTAAACTTTTAAAGATGTCGTTGATTGTGTCACTGAATTGAGTAACTTGTCGTAGATATTGTTAAGAGATACAGTTTAATCACTAAGAAAAACTAAATATCAGATGAGATAAAGAGATGCAATGTATTAACAAATTAATCTAAAGGGGACTTTTAAACGTTTTGAGATGTAAAATCTGTAAAATCATCGACTTTTAGGTAGTGACATTGGAAAATGTTATTTATTTGAATGCGAATATAACATATTGAACCCGACAAGGGTAACTGTAAAAATTCCCATCAGACTTATCTTTGCGGCTGTACCGTTCATACTTGTGACTTTAATTAGGCAACATATTCTAAATAAAAGGTGGAAGTTAGTGGTCTCAAGGTAGCGTAATTAAGTAAAGATTGTGTCTCTTGAATATTTGGTATACTAGTCACTATTGTTATAGATATGTTTTAAGGAAATCTCTCAAAGAATTCACGAGAAATCTTAATATTTTAAGCCATATTCTAAAATCTCTTTGTAATTTAGGTAACTTCACGAAAGCACTTAGGTGTCCGCAATTTTTGCTAATTCTTATATTTATTACAAATTTGCAAAAACAAAAAACAAATTTGATCTACATCGTTACGTCAAACAAATGCTCACTCGTTTTATGTAATACTGCAAACTGATCTTTTTGTGTATACACATACACACACAGTTGTTTAGTAACAAGACACTCCGAGTAGTGTAGGTTAAATATACCTATGTAACTAGCATAGAGCGTCAAGACTTTCAATAATCATATTTTTTGTTTGTATTGAGCATGAAAAATAATTGAATTGTTATACTTTTGATATTCAAGAAACACATAATCAAATAATAATTTGAAACAAGCCCACTTGTAGATAGTCGAAACAACTACTAAACACCTAAAAATGTGAAACGAATTAGTAGAGGTCTTTATTTTCTAAAATATAACTTTACAATTATTTAAGGTATATTGATGGAAATTATGATATTAATGTATAACATATATTAGCAATTAATTAATGATATCACGGCTAATTACTTGGTACACACTGCATCCGCCTTGAACAATCAGTTAAACACGATATTTTAAATAAATTTACTGTAAAATGGTTCAAGGTATGTGTTTCAGTGTGAACGCACGTAACATAAACCTGTACTCATAATATTGTCGATAATGTAAAATAGGAATAGATATGGGCCAAAAATAGATCCCTGTAGCACACCTTATAATATTTTCAATTTTAACACATAATTTCATTCTAACGCCCGCAAATATTATATTTAAACCGTTTTTAAAAACATTGTGGCCTAGTTTGCCTAAATAACATGTTCTTTTTTATTGTTAAACTTAAATAGTTATCATTATCTTATTATAAATATGTGTCAAAACCTGAAGTAGAGTCTATAAATATTGTTAATGTAAGTGGCTAATCTTTCGTGAGAGTAAAGGAATTATTGATAAATGCTCTTTAAGTTAAAAATATATTAACAGAATTCATAGACGTTAACGAACGTTTAGACGATAATAAATATCATAAAATTAGTTTAGAAGTTTTAACACAAAATCCCTCGTGCTTTACGGGACCTATCCGTAACGGTACAGCACTTTTGTAATGTAGAACTAAAATAATCAGCTCAGCTATTTTAGCTCTAATGGATTTTACCGTTATGTTTATTTTCATTCGCAATATGTTTCAAATACTACTGGAATCTATTTCTTTGGACATAAATTAATACATATCGTAACTCCGTCCGACCTTTATAGTGTAGAGGTACCTGCGATACTTCGGGGTCAAAAGAAAGCTTTAATTCCACACGTTTAGGGTCGATTTTCGATTTAATTACAGTTATATAACGTTGAAACAACAATTTCAAGAATGGATACATCAGCTACTGGAAACGTTTCAACTGGTATATGATTTGTTATTGAAAATTGACCCTTAATGAAAACCTCTACGTCGAGACGCGTTTCGATTACAATAAACGTAACTAATCAATAATATCAATACTTACTTTCCTTAATAAAGTTTTCTGTTGCACTTTTATAATATGTATGTAAATAAGTATTATTTAATTAATTAATGCACGCCACGCCCAAGGCGATAAACTAACAAATTTGAAACTACTTTCCTTAAGTTCTGATATATTTAATTTATTAATTCGACGTAGCTTAGTAAACTTATTTTAGAACGCAAAATGTATACTCTTATTTAAAATTATCAAAATTAGTTTCATAAATTTAAATTAACTTAAAAGTTGAATAAAGGGATTGATAATAAAATTAATATGTATCAAAGTTATATAATACTTAAAGAAGAGTGCTTAGTCACTTATGTATGTATAAGTTGGGTTTTATTTAATGTATAATTCAATTGAATCCCAATATTAAATTGAGTGATGACGATGATGATATTGATTCCTTGGCGTAATTCGTTCTGAGGATCGACATCAATACCCAAGTAGCGGACAATAGTGGGATCTCCTCATGACAACGACTACATTATTATGCTCTTGAGTTCCCATTCGGGAATATGTATTATTATATACAGGGTTTTTTTGAAAATAGAACAGTTGCTCAATTAAGCGGTAGTTGTACCAGCATTGGAAGGTTCCAAATAAAAAAAAAAAAAATCCACTCTAGCAATAATGCCATACAACTACAATAATACAACTGTTGTTATTTGCAATTAATAGTATCTGATAAATCCTATAAAACCATGTTTCCGAATAAATATTACCCTATTTAATAATGTCGTCAGTATGTTATTTTTGAAGCTATTTCCATTTATTCATCCGTCTTGAGGATATATTCACAACACCCGACAACTTCTAGAAGACAACTGTTCTATTTCTGGAGACACTGTATACATAAAAAATCGAATCCATAATCAAAATCTCTTAAAGTTCTTTACTGATCGTTTTGAAAATATTTTTACAACGTTGTAATTTGCACACGGATTTTTTTTGATAAAATGTGATTTTATTGCAAATCTGTTCTAAAGTTCTTTAACGTACGTTACTATAGCAAAAACTTGAGAAAGGTTACCCCTATGTTGATGAGAGTTTTTGTTTGGTTGCGTAGATCAGGATGATGTTATCAAATGATACGATAGATGGCGTTGCGATCGTTCCAGATTTCAACTTTTTCACCCATACGAAGCTGGGCAAACTCGGTAATCAATTTACATGGAGATCTGATACACATTCTATCGTCAAATTGGGAAGGTTGAATTGGAATATTAACTCCACGTTCTGTAATTTTGGGTAGTTTATGAAAAATACAATGTTTCCGTTGATATATGTAAAGTTCCTAAAGTTTCAAATTATTATTTGAACTATATAATATCGATTAGGGAATCTACTGCTCAACCTTTACGTGTAAATTAAGTACTATGTATAATTATTATGAAATGTAATGAATAAGGTAATAAATAACGATCTGGTAGTAATCATTAATTAAATGATGTCACTGTGTTTATTATTTGTCTACACAATATAATATTATTAACACGTATTATTGTTTCATTTATAAAATCAGTGACTGCTCAAATATACAAGTGACAAGTGATCGAGTATATATATCGGTAATTGGGCATAATTCTAGAGCAAGTGAATGAATTTGTATATCTAGGATGCTTACACGAGATGGAAAGTATGAAAAAGACATTGAAAGAATTGCCGGTAATAAAGTTAATGTTGATGGCAGTATAAATCTGAGCAAGGATGCTCGAGTAGCTGTCCACAACGCGATATTGGTGCCTGCTTTATTGCGCGGCAGTGAATCCTGGGTATGTCAGAGGAAGTATGAAAATAGCTTAAATGTAGTTGAGCTGCTATCTCTTAAAAAAATGTGCCGATTAAACGACCTTAGATCGAATTCACAATTAAGAGATTTGCAAAACTACTGGCGTGAACGAGGGTGGATTTGTAAAGTTGAAGAAAGGCATGCTACGTTGGTTTGGACATATAAAAAGGATGAGTGAGGAAAGATTGATGAAACAGATATACAAAGCGAGTGTGTGCAACGAGGCAGAGGAAGACCACGTTCCAACTACCTGGATCAAATCAAACGGACACTTAAAACTTAAAACTCAGCCAATGATTCAAGCAGCGACAACGAAGAGACACCCCTAGTATTATTGCAAGCGCCTATTGACTACGGTAAGCAAAAGCCGGGCTTGCGTCAAAATAAATCATGACAGTTATTGTGAGACTGTATTGTAAATAATTTAGCGCCTAATCGTTATAGGCACAAAGTTATTGAAGGCTTTTGTTCAGAATCATTTTAGCAATAACTCATCTCTATTGGTCCGATTTTGATGAAATTTTTGTGTGGTCAGATGGCTCAACAGTATATATAGGTAAGATTAATTGTGTTGGATTGGATTGGCGGTGCGATTGTGCTCAAATTCAAATTGCGTGGAATATAGGTTCTTTCCCACCGCTCTACGCCTTCCCACAAGGGTGTCCAAGGGATTAGTCAAAATTGTGTCAACACGCTCTTATCGCTGGTGATATTTTAAGATACCAACGGAACAGATGGGGATATCGTCGCCGTTTCAAGAATTATATTAAGTACTTTGAGTTTCATTTTAAACGTATCCCCTCGATGTTTTCCTTCATCGTGAAACTCGAGGTGGCTTATCAAGCAAACAAAACCAACTCATTGATTGAATAAGTATGTTGCAAACAGACCTTAAAGTTCATTTTGCTATATCAAACTGCACAAATTTAGTCCAAACAAACAAGTTAAACATGCAAACTATTCGCCCGGCAATCAGGTCCGCTATTCGATACTAGCAAATGCAATTAAAGTTCACCAAACTGATACATTCGTACATACCAGGCGCGCAGTGAACGAAAGTGGTTTAAACTACTTGAGATCCGCCAATACTCCCTTGATTGGAATCACTACATTGTCTTGAACACATTTCAATGGGAAATAAATCAGAAATCTTTCATGTAACGTTAACGATTGTATCTATCGTACAGGAAGCACTTATTGATAGACACATCTAAATATGTGTCGTTCAATAAGTGCTTCCTGTGCCTATTATGTTAAATAAAAGTTTTTTTTATATAATATTATCACTAAAGCGCCAAGAAGGGGTAGGCAGGAGTGTAGGTCGTATCAATAGACCCTCTTTCTGTTGGAGATATATTTTTGGTGTCAAAATCAAAATCAGAAAATCAAAATCAAAATATTTTATTCAACGTAAGGGACACAGGGAACACTTATTGAACGTCACATATTTAATATAAACTAAAGTTATCAACCGTTTCCGAGAAAAAATACCTGCCAGGAGAAGAAACGGCGAAACAAACTCCCCGGTTTGCTTTTTTAACAGCTGTTTCCTAATACGTAGGGGTAGAAAATATTAGAGTTACATATATAAACATTGTACATTAGGAGCAATTCATTGCCATGCATGACCATCATTAAACGTCAACGTGACATATGGCGAGTCCATGGAGTACCGATGCCATACGTATTCAAATTTCTCCTTCAACGTATGCAGGATATGATGTTTATCTACACCGTAAACTTCAGAAATTCTGAAAAATCTCTTTGCTACAGACCACCGGGGATCGAACCTCAATCGACCACTATAGCTCGTTAAAAATCAAAGCTTTTCTTTTCATAATGAAAATAAGCTATGAGCGACTTTGAATAGAAATGTACTAGGGTAGCATGATTAAGTTGTTGTTATTTAAAGTCGAGATTTTCGCAATATATTTGCAAGCAATGATCATTATTAAATTCGAGAGAGGCACGTGTACGACAAAGCCTTGTGTGCCATTGACACATTTTCACTCCCATAACGACGAGCCTACAATAGGGACTAAAGCTAAAGGCTACCCAATAACCTACAACTGGTTCTCAGAACACACTCGGTACTTAAGTTTAAGCTTGACTTCGCTCTGTATCCGGTTCTTTGTTAACGCGGATTTGCGAAACCCCCAGTATCGTCGCACTAGTTTGGTTCGTTGAACTTAAATAAAATTAAAGTTAATATAGCAAAAGTAGATATAGGTAAGTATGATATAAAATAGTAAATATACGTTATTACGAGCAAGAATGCTCGAGTTGCTGTCCACAACGCGATATTGGTACTTACCTTATTGTATGGCAGCGAATCCTGGGTATGTCGGAGGAAGTATGAAAATAGCTTGAATGCAGTTGAGATGCGATCTCTTCAAAAAATTTGCGGAGTAACGATATTAGATCGAATTCGCAAATCAACTGGCGTGAATGAGGGCGTGATTGTAAAGATGAAGAAAGGCATGTTACGTTGGTTTGGAGTACATAGAAAGGACGAGTGAAGAAATATTGACGAAACAGATATACAAAGCAAAAGTGTGTGCAAGAAGAGGCAGAGGAAGGCCACGTTCCAACTACCTGGATCAAATAGATCGGACTCTCAAGGACGGGAACGTAAACCGACGAGAATGTATGAAGAGACTGATGAATGTGGACGAAGCGAGAGAGGTATGTAAGTCTAGAGAGAACTGGCGCTCTATACTCTCTGCCTACCCCGTTAGGGACTCGGGAGTGATGATATATATGTACCTTAATATATTGTGATATAAATGATATCTGTTAAGGTTATTTTTACATGCAATAAATATATTTGATTTGATTTGAACTTAGGGTTACAGGTTCGTTCCCTATACAATACGGCATATAAGTATTTGTAGTAAATACCTTCATGCTTTCCCACAAGGGACCCCTAAAGGGTAAGCAGAGGGATAACAATCTGCTCTTTGTAAAACACATATTTAGGCGCCAACGTGATATATGCCTGGTCTGTGGCCGTCTTTATACATGACCTATAAACGTCTTTGAATTTATAGAATACTAGCTGTCCCACCCAGCTACGCTCGCGAAAAAAAAATCCCGAATCACGATCGCAACGCCATCTATCGGGTTCAATTGTGAATCGAAACCATTCTCGAATCCACCTGAAGATGGAAAATTTTATTTTAATCGGTCCAGCCGTTTAGGAAAAGTTCAGTGGCAAACACGCACAGAATAAATATATAAATAGTAAGCAATAAATATATCCTGTGACACTCAGGGTGAATGTATCGTTGCAATGCAGAAATAATTTTTGAAATCGGCAATGTAGTTTTTGAATTTATTAATTACAAACACACACACACACAAAAATACAAATCTTTCCTCTTTATAATATTAGTATAGATGAACTCACACCTTTTTTATCTTTCTCCTCGCTAAAGTGAGGATATTAAGACCTCGCGTTTCATACATTCCTGCCGATTACATAGGCAGAGTGCCAGTTCTCTGTAGATTCACAGGCGTCATTCGCTTCATACTTAGCTCTTCATAGATGCGTTTCGAGTAACTCAGGTTTCCGACTCAACTTGCCGGAAATTTAATGCACATGCTTGGTTTAATACATTAAAAGGAGGTGTTACGTAAATAGTTCGTAGTCAGCGACAACCTTAAAAAGCGGAAATCGCCGCGATCGGTAGGCTTTGACTTTCACACACGCGGCAACTGTAACGCAACTAATAGTTGTCGAGAAGTTGATAGGCGATTGCAACACAGACTTAATATATATATATCCTCACGCCTTCCCATAAGGTTCCCCGAAGGGGTAGGCAGAGGTGTATAGGTAAAACCCACACACCCACTTTCCGCCAGAGGTATATTAGGTGCCAACGTGACAGATGGCGAGT